>LUGF01030997.1:130218-143908 GCA_001625245.1 Calycopis cecrops
TCAGTGCTCCACAATACATAAAAACATAAAAACAGATTATTAAAAAAAAGTAAACAAAATCAAAATAATATCAACTAACCTATGTATACACATAAACTTATTTACACAGTGCATATCTGCACAGCAGCGCAGTGTGGAGGGTCACTGAAAGTGATACCACTCGGCATACACCGGATTTTTAATAAATTATTATTGAAAAATAATGTTTGACCATATATTTTCACTTAAAACAATATTTTTTTATTCATATTATGTTAAATTGTATCTGAGTAGACAAATAGGAACATTTTTCAAAGATACCTGTGTATGAAAATAGCAGTAGGGATCTCGAACAGGTAGAAAAACGTAGAGGGTAGAGCAGAGCGACAGCTGCTATATACAATGGAATTTCTCGGCTAGTTTAATTATAAGTAAAAGAAATGTACTCTATTGTGTACATTTAAAAAAATAAGGTAATTAATTACGACTGATGAAAAGAAAAAAAAAATATTAGTAAAGAATCTGTTTATTTAAATATATTACATTGTTGTCTACATCAAATATTTTCGTCTACTTCATCTATCTATATCATAGGTGAAGTATTGTAACAACTATTTCCGCTGCACTGTAAACATGCTACACTGCAGTATAAACCACTTTTTCGGCATCCACACGCAGCTCCACATCCCTTTTTGCAATTACAAAATAACATTTGCAATAAATTATCCGGGGCAGGCAATTGATTCATTGCTATTATGTACATGTTATTGGCATACTTCCATCACCAATTTTCAATAACTACTACTACTTCTCTTTACTTCTCTTCACTCACTACATACTCACCAAACATAAAAATATATCGAGGATGACATCTTTACTGCATCGAAATCGGTTTATTCGTTTAGGAGATACAAAATAAATATTCATTAACTACCCTCTTCTTTCGTAGGAGGTTAAAAATAGTAAAATGAAAGGCTGACAAGTACTATGAACATTTTCTATCATGAAAATAAGCAAACTCAACTAAATGCATGCGCATGACACCGGGTTCATGACGACAATCAAACAATTCACGAGAAAAGAAACAGGAACTTTACATTAAAATGACCCAAATTCTAACAGCAATTTATTAGAACGACTTTTTTACTCAAAGATAAAAGCATCTGATGATAGTCATAATTACAGTCCTGCAATTTATCTTCCAGACCGCTGTGGCCGGTGGTGCCGCTGGTATTAATGAGATTATGTTATTGAACAATACGTCAAGAATAATTACAATTAAGGAGCGAAAAATGCTGGCCAATTTTGTTAATTGATAAAAAATATCTTTTAGCAAAATGAAAGCAAATTTTAATTGAATTCAACTGAAGTGAACTGAACAACTCAATTAATCTGTCGGAATTTTATTATTGGAGAAAATTTCGATTTATTATTTCCTCTTATTAGGATTCGGTAACTCAAAAGAAAAATAATGGAACATTTATTTTCCCCATGGCCCGTTGAACGAGCCCGCTGAACATCAGGTTAATAATATGCGGATGTTTGTAGCCATTAGTAGTCGACAAATAATAATAAAAAAAAAAAATTATTTCAAGTTAAAAATGCATATGTTCACTAAGTTGTCATGCTTGTTCCTCCCGATGGCGCGCTGAATGAGTTACTGCGACTCGCACTTGACCGGATTCTTTAATAAAAATACGTCATTTTCTAAATAAATTATAAGTTGGCGAGGCCAAAGTGGCAACTATAGATGGTAGACGAACCTGTTAGTGGCAGTTTCGCCTCGTGCGTTTTCAACAATTTGTAACGTAAATATCATTGCCTTTAGGAACGAGCTATGAAATTATGACGTTATATTACGCTTTAACTTGCCTCCACCGGTCCGCTGAGGCAGTCGTGGTGGAGAATTTGACCACCCGTCCACACGTAGAAACCTACGTGAATATTAAGTAGGCATATATATTACTGATTGAAGGACACTTAAAATACTAGTTTTCTCTCTATTTAAAACTATATCAATACAAAAAACTGTACCGGAAATGACTGCATATTCATTACACATTAGATCAAGTGCTGAGGGGTTCTTGTTGGAGTGAAGAAGGGCCGATGCTTTATAATATCTTAATAACCTCTCCGGTATGTTTAGGTCTCTCTCTCGGCAGTCACCAAAGGGTAAGTAGTACGTTTGCGCTTTCAATCTTTTGAAAAACCGGTATGATGATAATAATTTACTTTAGAAACTAAATCATAGGTGATACCTAATAAAGTTCGTTAACGATACTCTGCTAAATAGCGTTTATGTTATGTCGCGGCTTGTCGCAAAGCAACACCTCGTATTTATTAACATATCGGAGCTCCAAACTCCTCAAACTTCATTATCAACTCTGTCAATGAATGTTAACAGGACCAAGTCCATATGCTCAACGCTGATTGAGGATTAACATGACATCAAGTCGAAAATTAAAAGAAATAATATATTCGCATTTAAAGTATATAATATGATGCAACATAGAGGTAATGCAAGTAAAATATACAATACTATGTCCTGTGACTACAACAATAAATCATCTGATATATAGTTATATCATACCAAAACCAAAGTCAAAAAGTAATTCCTGTAATTCTATTTTGAACAAAAACTTTTTCATTTCATGTCAGTGAGAGTATGAAGAGTGGAGTTCAGCGCGGTGTTCTCATCTCTCGTCCAAGCTAAATAACTGAAAGAAATAACCGTAAAATTGACGACTAGCAAGTGTCTCGGTGGTTATGCGGTAACCACACATTAAACTATAAGACGAAACCCGTAATTGAACCGTTAAAATGTTAATAATTGAGATGAGTAGCGTAAATAAAATATAAAGGAACTTATCGGTGAATGTACTCTGTTTATTGTAATGTGCAAACTTTTATTTAACTAGCAATATTGAGTAGTTTGTAAATTTGGTTGAACGTTTTGGTCCATTAATAAATATAATAAAATAAATAAAAAAAGCCTTTATTACTGTTTTACAAGTTTTTAAATATTCTAATAATGTATGGGTTGTTTTATACATATATTTATATAATAATGTTTATTAAACTTAACCTAACTTATGCTAATTGTTTTTCGACGGTCAGATATTTATGTCTACAGCTTGTTCTTCGACAAAGGCCTCCTCTAAAGCTTTCCATTCCTGCAATTGCCTGCCTGCCATTTCTTTCAACCCTAGTTCATTTTGAGCCATCAATTTTTTTAAGGTCGTCCTTTTTGTTTGTCGTCCTTTCTTTCTTTTGCTGTCTCTAAGACCACCACCAATCAGTAATTATTTTTGTCCATTCCTCGCTTGTATCTCTCATCATAATATGGCCTGACCATCGCCACTTCACAAGTGCCTTGCATACCTTGCTTGCCTCCTTAAATTTTGTGACTTTTTTATTTTTGATAATCTAATTTATCTTTTCTTCTAATTCCAATTACATTTCTTTATTATTTTTTCATCACTTTTATTTTAGCACATTTTTATTTTTATACCTATATTCTCGGTCATCGCCCATGTTTGACAACCGTAAGTTAAGCATTGCAAAATGCACACGTCATATACTTTCCTTTACTCCTTAATTGGCATGTCTCTATTTTTCATCACTTTGCTAAATGACCAGAACCTCTTCCAGGTATTGGCTACTCTTCTTTCGATTTCTTTACGCATAGTATCTTTTGGAGCTATCAGTTGTCCTAAATATATGTATTCTTATATGTAATCTATTTTTTTAGTATTTTCTTTTACTGTGTACGTTTGTGAAACATAAGTCATAATTTTCGTCTTTTCCGTGTTCCCCCGTGAGCCCCGATTTCGCGCTGGCCTCTCCCAATTGTTGCAACATTTGTTCTAGTTATTTTGGGCATTCCGAAAACATAATTAGGTCATCAGCGAAGCGTAGATGACTTAGTTTCTCCCCATTTATATGGAGGCCGTTGTGGTCCAATTCTAGTTTCCTAAACACCATTTCCGAGGCCGCTGAGAAGAGCTTAGGTGATACTGGGTCACCTTGCCGAACACCTCTCTCTAAAAAAATATCCATGTCTTCCATTACTATTATTTTAGTCCATTAATATCACAAGATAAATTCGACCTACTTCTATTATACGACTAAGCTAAAATTTCAAAGGTACACACAAAATTAAAGTTGGATGACAATGAATTATAATGAATCATCTTTATACCATTTTTAACTTTATACCATTTTTTATAAATCATCGAGTTATCATGTTGGTGACGCGCAGGAAATCTAAACAAATATAGCAATTACATTAAACTTAGGCTCGTTTAGTTTGTTTAAACAAGGACTCCACGACTAGATGAAAACCAAGGTCTGCTGATGCAGCAGAAAGGTGATTTCAGCAACTCAATAATAAAATATTGGAACCCTGTCGTATGTGGTCTTTAATTTGTTTTGACTAATCCTTTATATATAAATCGTGTCTGCTGTCTGATGAAGGAAGGAACTTGTTCTAATAAGGTTGTATGTGAAAGAAAATTCCCACGAGAATTCATAAATACAAGTGTGAGTTGTTTTGCCCAGGAGCACGGGTGGCTGGGAAGTGTTGGGCTCGCTTGGGATGCCCATACCGACTAAACCCCTTTAACCGCTATAAATATCATAGCCTTGGGGATCATAGAGGCACGCAAGGATAACCACACGATGAGTTCGTACAGCATCTTCGGGGGGAAGGAGGGGACCTTAATCAGTCCTCTGCACTGGTACTAGTTAATATTGAATGAAATGGCGATGGTAATTTGATACTCTTAAAATTTACTGGTTATAATTTCTTAATTAACGTTTCTAATAATATAATTAATATTATTATACTTATACCCACAAGCAATCAACTATAATTGCTAGTCACGCTATTGTTCGCTCAGTTAGCTCTTCCAGTCCATTATTATCCACTATTGCTAAGGGATTTCGCTAAATAAATATTAAATACACATCCAAACAATCGAGTCCAAGAATTTGGCAAACATTTGAGCTGTGAGCTAAGTATGTAGTATTACTACATTGTATGTCATGTCAATGCTTAAAAAATGCTCCATATTTGATATTAATTTCAGCCTATTCACTTTTACGCATTGCATTCTTTACTCGTCTTGAACACAGACAAGAAAATGATCATGTAAGTTGGCTTCCGTTTTTTTCCTTTGAAACGCGGAATCATTAAACATTTATTAAGAAAAGTAATTTTCACCGACTCTCTACGTTTATGATGTAATTAAGGACGTTTTCAAAGGAGTGAACTAACAAAGTTGCAATAGTTATATCTTGACCTACATCGTTTAGTTTTAATTTAATACAACTTTCAAGAATTGTATCTAAAAAAATCCCTTAAAAACCTCATTTAATCGACGCTACTACTACTATAACAATGGCAAGGGTACTTAAGAGTAATTTGTCCATTAATATTCAAGCTCCAATTTTATTAAATTAATATTTCGTGTGTTAAGAAGATCTAGTTTATGATACAACAATTGCTACTAGATATAGTCATTGGCTCGATATTTGCATATTATTTTTTAATAATGCTAAAGTGTTTTTGTTGGCAGACATAATTAATATTTTAGCGTGGCAGACGCAAGAGAAGTAAAGTAACCAAATCACTAAGAGGATACTTATCTAGGGTGAAATCATCATCTTGATGTTAGTTCAAGGAGTTTCCTGCATTAGACCTCTACATGGTACTTCTACTCGTTGTATATAGAAAATATTTAAAGTCTTTATCGCTTTACATTTAGAATATAATCAGCAAACACATTACGAATATTGGATTCATTCAGTGTAAATAAGCTTCCATGAAATTCCGGAGATGGGCCCATTCTGTACAACGATACGCCTAGGTACCTGTAATTGTTAAAGCCAATGTAACTAAGATTAACCGGAATATACATTTTGTTATTACGTTTAAGTTACAGACATTAACAATATCATTTACATACAAATGACACCGTTCTAACTATGGTAATTTGTTTAATACCTTATAAGAATGGAAAAATAAGACCGATTTCTTTTTCTTTAAAGATATATTTAGCGAAACAGAAATCTCAATTAACAGTTAATGGATTATATATATATATATATATGTGTGTGTGTGTGTGTGTGTGTGTATGTGTGTGCATATATTATTTATGGTTCTATTTATTCTGCTAACCACTGGGGAAGAAAGATTTTGAATGGTGGACAAAAGATAAGTGTTGAAGGACCTCCAGCCCAGTGGACTGACGACTTGCTTAAAGAGCCGCTGGATGCAAGTGGCTATGGCGCTCTCTCTATGTCCAGCAGTAGACGACCTCCGGCTGATGATGATGATGAAATATACCTCTGTAATACCTACACCACAAATAAAATCACTTTATCCAAAGCAATATTTTTTTCCCAGTATCGTAGGTATTTACTCGATCTATATTACTCTATCTACTGATCGATACGTTCAAACAATTCGTCAAGTCACGTAGTGCGGCGGATTTGGTTAAGTCGATAATGATGGGATGAATTTAATATGCCATACGACTCTCGACTTGACGATTAAATCTCAATGTGAAGAAACTTTTAGACTTTTAAATCAGATTCACGCTTAGATTCTCTTTATTGCAGGCCACGGAATAATCATAAGTTTAGTCTTAAGCCTAGATTAGACTGAGATTTGAATATATTTTTGTTGCGAAGACTTATCTGTATAGCTATAGCAGAACGACCGTAAGCTTATACTTAGAGGATCACAATACACGACGCCGAAAGATTCAAGTTTTTAGATATTATGTCTTCGTTCTTAATTATTAGGTATTATTATACCTAATATTTGACAGATGTAATTAAAAACTTAAATATTTTGGCGTATTTAATTTGATCCTCTATGCATAAGGTCAATTGAAATGCAATCCATAGATACGAACGTTAATGTTATTATTTTGACTTGTACCTTATAATAATGACTATTATTATTGACCTTCTCTTCGCTTTAACAGCATAAATTTAGTTTGAATGAAAATCAAATTACAGTAGATGTGAAGTAGATCTATCTTTTAGAACAGAAACTCAGCTCGAAGGAAAGTTTATTTTTATCTTTTCAACCACCCATGATAAGGAGTTCGACTTAATAACGCAAACAAACGTTTTCATTCGTTATTTACCGAGTTCTATTCTATATTGATACAAAATGTAATGAAAAAAATTTTTATTGTTGGTTTTAGTCAATAGAAGATTTGAACTGTTATTTCAGTGTTAGAAAGCTACTCTATCATAAAGTTATATACAGTATTTTATAATTTATAACGATTGAAAGATTTTTATTTTTGTCTCTTAATTGACTATTTAATAATTAAATTAATTAATTTATTAAATAATTAATAACAGTTACTAATTGGACGCTTAAATCATTATTTTTTAATTAAGTTTAAATAAACAAATTTCTTATAAATTAGACGATAACTGAAATTCCCGCACGTAGAAAGTATATAAAGCGGCCTGTAGTCAGTCCCGAAACCGAAAGTGGGTAAGCGAGGGTGCTCAATTCAAACAAAACGAGTCACCAGAACACTTTCAAAGCTTTAAGATGTTTCACAAACTATAATATGATGTTCAAAAAGCCCGTGCTTAGTAATCTTGTGTAAGCCAAAAGTAGAAATGTGATTCCTAGGAGATCTATTTATTCTAAGATGTGTGACGATGTGTAGCCAAATAAATTACCTTGCGGACCAGCTGGATGAATAAAATTGTATTACCAAGGAAAAGAAATATTTTTTTTAAATATGTTTAATTCATTATGTACGTAAGGTACTAGAGAAAACATGCACCTTTAGACCTTTCGGCCGGGTTACACCAGCCGTGGTCACAAGGGGGCTGATTTTTTTTGTCAGTTAAGTATACTTTTATATTTCCGTTGTGTATCAGCAGGGCTTCATCTGGTTCTCCTTTTTTTTAATTTCATCGTTTTCATGGTCAATCGTCTATTTTTCGTCACTGACTGTATGAATCGCTTAATCTTAATATTTTATTTAGTTGCGGGACCCAAAAGAATTTCAACTTTTCCTAGGGCTCATTACGATCAAGATCAAAAGGTCATGGTTGAAACTAATAATATGCAGGTATTGTAACTTCAAAGTATTCAAACACTTTTCATTTTGGCTAAATTGGTGTATTCATTATACACAGGCCAAATGTAACCAAATAATATATACACAAATGAAACAAAAGTCGTACATAACATTTAACAGCTTATCAAAAATTAATTATACAATAGTATACAAAAAAATATATATATTGTAAAATCACAAAAGGAAAGGATCCAAAGTGATTTTTATTTTTGCCTCCAATTACAGATTGAAGTGATGCGCTTGTGATATTCGACGAGTCTACTGAGTGACTTGTGACGGGCGAGGGGTGAGAGGTGCGGGGTTGGATGATGATGGAGAGGATGTCTGTGGGTGGCAAGTTAAGTAAAGCATATAATATATTCAAGAGTGATTTAATGACCCGCCTGAAATGTACGCTTTAGAAATAATATCGTTGAACATTCTTGGCGTAGTAATGAAAGGACCTTAATATGCTCTACGACATATATCTGCTGTATCTCACTATGGCTGACTAATATAATAAATAATAAAAATATAGCCTTTTTACTATTTATACTTATCGTGTTATACTTTTTATACTGCGGGCAAATTATGGACGTAGACGTAAAATAATTCTGGTTTACGCTACAAATATTGACACTAAGTAGTTCGGTGACATGACGTTACATCAATCACCTGCTGAAATTTCCACGTGTCGCGATACGCAGGCGTTATGAATGAACATATCCGGAATATAAATTAAGTTCACACTACCACATTTTAGGATTCCGTAGTACCGTTACCCATACCCATACCAAATGTAGAGTAATCATGGCAAAAAACTAGTAGAAAAAAGTCATAGCAGCTTTTATAACAAATATAATTTAACCAATTTAAATAGCAACGTTTTATTCAGCAATAGCAGCAATGGTACGACGGTACGCGGCGCACTACGCAGGACCATGAAGCAGACGATGGCTGCCTGCTTGAATCGAGCGTAAAGTAGTACTATATGAGCTCGTTGTTGGATGTTTTTTGAGTTTCACGCTCAAAAAATAACAACAATAACAACTCAAAGTTGTCATACACAACGGAACGGAACGGAACGTTACACTGCGCGTGGCCCGACCCTGACTTGACCTGTTTTTCTTACATGCTCAAATGAATTCAAGCGCGTTTCCCTTTGTAACATTAATATAAATCTTTTAGTATATAAATAGTACTTGAAGGATACACACGCACGGTTACGCACACGCTTACACCACATACACAGGAACAGATGTTAGTCCTCTCATTTTTTTAAGATTAAACGGTTCTTGGTATTTTTGTGTCTACATAAATCGACTGAGAACGAATAAAAGAAAAAAGTCACTGAACAGTGGAGAGATTCTTTTCTTTTACTATCTTTTCTGTTATATCGACTTAGGGAAGAGCGTTGCCTCCTGTCACAGGTATTTGTTTACTTAAAAGGAGTGCATCCACAACTAATGGTTTAAGGAAAGATCTTAATAAAATATTATATTATATTATATTATGTTATGTTATGTTATGTTATGTTATGTTATGTTATGTTATGTTATGTTATGTTATATTATTCTGATACACGCATCTGAAGCTCTTGTAAGCTACATACAGCTTTTTGAAAGTTGGAGCTTATTAAATCAACGAACCAAATAAAAATAAGTATGTCAAGTGTAGTTGGGCTGTATGTTTGATGGGTCAAGTCTAATTATATCGAGCTCTTAACTAAGGTGGCGCTCTCTAACTTTACCTGTACACCGTTCGCTTATTAAAAAATAACTCGAAATATTAATTTAAAAGATAAAGGCCATTTCAGCATCGTCTTCATTTCCCATTGTAATTGGAGCACACTGGAGTGCCCTTAAGATGATAAGGTGTCAGAACAAAAGGTATACAATAAGTCACCAACCCTCTAGTGGATCTCACAAAGAGCCACTTCTTACCCATAATATATTTGTTAGTCTTAGCGAGCAACATTAGTCATGATGTTCTCATCAGAATAAAACATTCGTACTCTTTTTTATTACATTCACACATCATTATTCATAAAACACATAAAAAATTGAAACACGTCAGTTAATTATAGTGTGTATTTTTTAAATAATTATAAAACCTGCAAAACCTTTTTAGCAGAGCAAGAGCAGGTTTTCAAATCGGCTGTATGTATGTACCTATATAATATGTTATGCATATATTATGTCGTCAGTTGTTGATCCATTTTCAAAATCACTTTTTCTTTGTACGTTTGTACTCGCTTTGAGTTCCTAGTTAAGACTCTATAGAAAATAAAAAAAATAAAATTAAAAAAATAATGTTAATTGCTATCGACAAACAATTTTCAATTGACTATTTGAAAATAAAAAATCACTAAATACCTATTGTATTTTGAATGTATTAAAAACTGTATAATACTTTCCACAGTTTTTTTTATGATATAGGAGGGCAAACGAGCAGCCGGAGCCATCATGACTACCGACGCCCACAAACATCCGCATAGAGGCTATACAGATGCGCTGCCCTCCTTTCTTCTCCCACCTCCATGGGCCACCAGCTACTTACACACCGCACGAAACGCGACGTCTCGTGTAAGCGAGAGGTACCTCCCCGGTCGTGCCGGCAATTCGACTGCATGCAAGCATGCAGTGTGGCACTACCAGTGTGGCACTACCTCTTACCTACCTACTAGTATATTATTAACAAAGAAGCAGTAGAACATTAATTAAACGTTAAAGTTAGGGCGGACCGCATTGAGAGCGTTGGACATTCTAGGTTGCCGCCGCTACATATATCATAGCCGTATTATCCTACTAATATTATAAATGCGAAAGTTTGTATGTTTGTTTGTTTGTTTGTTACCCCTTCACGCAAAAACTGCTGAACAGAATTTAATTAAATTTGGCACAAACATAAAGGGTAATTTGAATTAACTAAGAAATTAGTTTTTATTGCGAAAAAAAATTCCTGTGGGATGACATGGGATGATTTTCCCCGATATAATAAATTACGCGGGAGAAACCGCGGGGCGCAGCTAGTAATATTATATTGCGCGAGCGTACTGCGTGATCCCTCGCTATGCTATTCAGATGAGATGGAAATCCGACACGAGGTGACGTCATATACAAGTCGATTCAGAACGTCGACGTAGCTTCATAACCGTGACTGCCTCCACTGAGAAATGGACTATGTAATGGTAAAAAATATAAAATATTGCGTCGTAGGTAGTATCTCTGTTACTTCGTCTATAAATACTTTAAATATTTATCAAGTAACCAGGAAAGGCAATTGATCTTAGAACCGACAACCGCTGTGGAAGGAAAATCCTTGACAGGTGGTCCCGCACCAGTGTTGGACAACTCGGCTAAGCTAGGAGCCACTGGAGGCAATGAGGCTCGTGACTTATGATTCTCTTTGAGGAGCTCTATGTCCAGCAGTGGAAGTTCTCCGGCTGATGATAATGATGAGAGTCGCATATAGTCCTGTACAATTAATGGTCGTTAATCAACAAATACAATGAAAGGTGTTCTGTTTCAACACAAACAGAAGCCAGCACCGTGACAATTTGATATTCGTAAATACATCGCGGTACTAAACAGCGGCGAACTTACGGGCTGGTATTCAATTTACAAATTTAGTGGAATTTACAAGAGGCGATGCCTGTACTTTAGCACAAAAATATCAGGAGAATTAAACTTTGATCACCATTTTTATCGTTTTTTTTTAGAATATATAAAAACAGACATGAATTAGATGCTTAGATAAATGGCTCCCAATAATAACATGTCTCAAATAATGGAACTTAAAAAAAGGGGAAAATAACCACCTGGATTCCTACCGGGGCTTTTTGGTTGTGTTCATGACAAACGTGTCTTGGTTATTTATTACTTTCGTAACATTCTTGTTTTATACTTAAGTTAAGGCTTAATGATAACGTTAATATTATGATAATCATAATATTCACGTTGTCCTGAGCCGCCGAACAAACGTTGCCAGCCACAAGATTGCGGAACGTAATTTTAGGAGTTACGATTAATGAATACGTTCGTTGGCGCCAGGACCTTCAATTAGACACGGCGGTCCCTGTGAAGTGTGAACAAGGGACAAACATCACTTGTACGGAACTTCCCGCTACAATTGAGAGACAGAGAATTAGGGATAAAGAAATAATTGAATAAAACAAAAACCATAGGACTGGTAGGAATGATTAGAATATTATTCCATCCTTTACCATTGAGCAAAATAACTACAATTTAAATTAATATTGGAATAGTATAGATATACAGCTTAAAACTATTAAAAAAAATAAAAAATCTGACATTTTAACAGATTATTTTCAAAAACATAGCCCTCTTTGTACATACGGGTACAAAGGAAGCGAGGACAAACACCATTGTCGTTACACGTAGGTGTTTAAACCACTGCAACTGAGGACGTTAGCGCCCGCGCTGACCTCATGCCGTGTCTTTGACATAAAAGCATCCATTTTTTCCAGCGTCAATTCCCAGCTCCAATATCCGGCGCCTGAACAAAGGCATTTGCGAGCATTCCTAGCTTCAATTAAGAAAACCTCGGAGAGTACTTTAATATCAAAGTAATTTGCTGGTGTATTCTTATTGTTTAGGAATATAGCGTACGTCATATAATATTGGACGGAGAATTTAGCAGGATCATTTTAGCTTCGTGGTCAGCTCTGTCACAAATTTCGGGAATAGATTGGAAAACATAGACACCCTACAAACAAAATAGAAACAATTTGTACATAAAATAGGACACGATCTTTTATACTCGTATGCTTTGAATCGTTGATTCAATGACATTATTTCATTAGTTGGTTTTATTAATTATTATTAATGTCATTTGTAAAGTAATTAACCCGGCGTCAGGAAATTTTGTATATATGACCCGCGTCTTTTTGATATGTGCGTATTTTCTCTGGTTTCTGTGTGACGTTACCAGACTTCTCAGTAGCTGGAACTAACCATTGCCCCACCCCGCAGGACATCGCTGTTTAGCCATACAACTTGCAACTTGCAACTGTAGCGGTGAATAGACGCGTCTAATCACGAAAATAGGCAAATATGACCTTCCGTGTCGTGATTTAGCGGGTTACTTTAAAAAGTGTATAGTTAATTTATTTTGTTATTTTTAGTGCTTTTGCCTCTTAGAACGCGAATAATGATTACAACTGTGGCTTTTGAGTATTCTGGATTCTGGATCCGAATATGAAAATTTGAAGTCGGAAATTGAAGGTGAAGAAGATCATTTTAGGGTTCACAGCCGTGGCAACGATCTAAAGAACATAATGATAATATCTAATGTAAAAGAGGTGTCACGATTGTCCTTCCAAAAAAGACTGAAAAAGTAACATAATTGTCGGCGCTGCAACAAATACATCTGCAGTGAATACTCAATGTTGTATTACAGAAACTGCGCAAATTACAAGTAATAATACGACTGACTTGTAATATACATGTAATTGTTATTTCCTATTAAATTAAGTTAAGTATAAAAGATTATATTTTGTTTTAGTTTTGTAACTTTAAGACAAAGTTTGTAAAGGAGAATGCCAGCTGATGGTATGGATTTTTCTCTTGCATCAAAATAGAAGTAAT
>LUGF01031016.1:0-10248 GCA_001625245.1 Calycopis cecrops
TCCGCAACACGTTGATTCAACTTTGTTGCTAAACAAATGTTTACCATGAATACGTAACTAATGTGTACGCAATGCAACAATATTATTTCTGTCAGATTATGTTTTGTTTTTAGTCTTTGTGCACAATGTTTATTTTAAAACAAAGATAATATTTAACAAAAGCCCATACAAACATGGATGTTATTATTACAGTGATAATGTTTTATTTTTAAGTGAATTGAAAACAAAATACGTAACTACTTTGTGACGGTGTTTTGTAGAGATATTTTTTTTAAGGTAGGTAAAGGGGGGCAAACGAGCAGTCGGAGCCATTTTCATGAGTACCAACGCCCATAGACATGCGCATACAGGCCATACAGATGCGCTGCTCTCCTTTCTCCTCCCACCTCCATGGGCCACCGGCTACTTACGCAGCACGAAATGCGACAGACCAGCTGTCACTTTATTACCGGTTCGACTCTCGCTTACACGAGACCTGCTCTCGTGTAAGCGAGAGTCGAACCGGCCCAATTCGGCTGCCTGCATATTATATTAAATAATTGTCAATACTTTGTTCACTTTGCACATCTATATAGGTAGTATACTAGCAGTGATCCGCGTTTTCACCCATTAACTCATCAATTGTTTGGAGAAAATTAGCAGTTTGTCATGTTAGCCCGTTTTGTTTTGTTAGTACAAGTGGGCAAACGAGAAGTCAACTCGCAACCATTTTTATGACTACCGACGCCACACCGCATGAATCGCGATAGCATAGCTGTAAAATAGACAGTTCACGTTATAAAATAAAATAGCCGGGCCAAAAAAAAAAGACCTTTCTGACATCCGACGTCCATAGACATTGACATAATTTTTACGCAGTTCATGAAAAGGTCACCGGAAACTCCCATCGCACGAAATACAACGGCTCATGGCGAGAGATAGCGTTCCGGCTGTTTTGTCTTACTTTTTTAATTTAAATAAATTCTTTTTTTTTTTTAGACAGATCTACGCTAAGGGCTGAAGGCCAGTGCAGCTTCATCTGTATGAGAGGCGAGTGCCCTAAGGTAGCTCGAGCCTCTGTATTTGTGGTCGATGGGGGTGCAGACCTTCTTTCCCAGCTAATCTGGGAGGAGGCAAACCGGAATATTGCGATTAATAGGTTATACTATTATTATCATGGCCGAGAGGACAGCGGGTGTCCTCCTCTCCCCACCTCTGACGGAGGGGAGCAGCTCACGCGCGGCAGCTAAAAGTGGCCGACACGGGTCTTGAGCTAGAAGAGCTCTATGAGCTATCATGACTGGGAAAAATAAATTCTATTAAACATGTATTGTTTGTTAAAGCGAATCGTCCAGAAAGGGAATGCCCGTCGCGTCGCTACGTCTTCGAGCGTCACGCTCGAAAGCGCTTGAAGCTGCCCACATCGGATCTGAAGGAGATAATGGTGGCCAACAGGACCGAGTGCGAGGACAAATGTCTGGGCGAGTTCAGCTTCGTCTGCCGATCTGCCACTTACGACTCTGCGCTGAGGACTTGCTCGCTGAGCAGGTTCACCAGAAGAACGCACCCCGAGCTCCTGGAGGATGACCACAATGCTGATTATTTGGAAAATACATGTTTGAATGGTGAGGTTCATTTTATTATTCAGTAGAAATTTTTTTTTCCTTCCTAGTTTAGTCCTAGTTCTTTAGTCCTCATTGTAGATCATGCCATATCCTTATAGCAAACTAGCTGTGCCCCGCGGTTTCACCCGCGCTTAATTTCTAAGAAATCCATACAAACTTTAAACCTCTATTTCATCCCTTTAGGGGTTGAATTTCTAAAAATCCTTTCTTAGCGGATGCCTACGTCGTAACATCTACCTAGATGCCAAATTTCAGCTTGATCCGTCCAGTGGTTTGGGCTGTGCGTCGATAGATGACTATGTCACGTTTGGATTTTTTATACATATATAGATGCTAAAAGAATTCGCACTACAGAATAGGACACTGGGTCTGTTCTGTACTGCGTCGGTTCTCGATATAAAACAACATTATTCTGGGGAGATTTTATATTTTTTTAGTAGTCCTAGATTCAGCAAGTATATGAATTAAGAACAAATAGGTATGAGTACATGTTTGTTCCCTACGTTGTTCCCTGAGTGAACAACCTTTTAGACTCCTGACGCCTCTCTGTTGCGCGCCTTTCCCCTTCCCCTCCACGGGGACACCGAAAACTCACGTACAGACGATGCATGACATGACATAAATCCATGACAGATGCATGGCTGTCTTCTTCATCTTGTAAGTGAGAGGTACCTAATGCCTCTGCGAATGTGCCGGCCTTATTCGACTGCATTACAACATGGTATTACCTCTTACCATATTGTGATAATAATATTTTTAATAATAATAATAATATTTGTGAACTTTACACAGCACGTTAGCCGAGCCCCGTGCTAAGTACCGCAAGGACTTGTGTTACGGGTACTAGACAACGGAAATATATTTAATATGTTTTTATAAATTTAAGAAATTTTATATATTAAAGATTTTTATTATAAAAATACATATAATACATAGATAAACATCCATGACCTAGGCGGAATTCGAACCCGCGACCCCTGGCGCTACATGCTCCGCTTATCCGAGCCCTATACCACTGCGCCAGCCTGGTCGTCATGATAAAAGGTTCATATTCTACGCATGAACCTCATACTGGTTTTACTAATAATTATCTTTTTACAGCTGAAAGGCGGTGCGATGGCTTAGCCGTTTTTATCAAAGAGGAGAACAAGAGGCTTGGCGGACCATTCGAGGCTGACGTCTTCTCGAACATGACCCTGGAGGAGTGCCAATCGATGTGCGTTCGCGCTGAAAAGTAAGTGCAGCTAATTTTATTTCTTTTTTGTCTTTAGAGTAGAAATAACTATAACTAGAGAGCTATATAGCGACAATAAATTAATAAATAGCATTTTGATAGAAAAAATTACATTATTTGTCTGTAACAGTTGCTTTTCCTTGCTGTCCTTTCTCATTTTCTTGGCTTACATAATTTGGGAGAGAATCGTTTAGAGAGTTCTTTTTTCTCTACTCCCTCTAAATTATTTCTTGCGGATCCTAAGAGCATTTTTAAAGAACGACAAAATATGAGTTTATCAATTTAACGTAAGTCTTTACGATATGTGGCTGTCGATCCTGAGTATATATATAATAATACTAGCTCGCCCCGCGCTTTCACCCGCGTAAATTTCTATCCTGTGAAAAATCATCCCATGGCATCCCATAGGAACACTTTTTCGAGATAAAGACTATCCTATGTCTCAATCCAAGGTACTCTCTATCTGTGTGCCAAATTTCATGAAAATCGGTTCAGCAGTTTTTGCGTGAAGGAGTAACAATCAATCAAACAAACAAACAAACAAACAAACAAACAAACAAACAAACAAACAAACAAACAAACAAACATAGAAACTTTCGCATTTATAATATTAATTGGATAGAATAGAGCTCCATCGGCTCCTGGCTTGGCCCCATTCAAAATTGACTTTTATCTTTTTTTATAGTATAAAGGGGCAAACGAGCAATCAGAGCCATGATCATGACTGCCGACGCCCAAAGACATCCGCATAGAGGTTTTACATTTGCGTTGCCCTCCTTCCTCCTCCTCCATGGGCCACAGACTACTTACACACCGCACGAAACGCGACAGCACTGTCACTTTACGCCAGTTTCAAACCGACATGCATTCATGCAGCGTGGCAGTACAGTGGTGGTTATCTATACTGGGACTCCCGTACCGGTCTATTCCATTATTTCCTTTAATCTTTTTTCTTATTATTTCTTTTCTTTCCAGATATTTCTGCCGCTCCATAGAGCACGACGCCATGACGCGACAGTGCGTGTTGTCCGAGGAGGACTCCGTGTCGCAGAAGGATGACGTCACAATCAGCGCCTCGCCCACCCATCACTTCTACGACCTCGTCTGCTTAGACAATCGTAAGTCGAAATTTAACCTTACATGGAAAATAAAATAAAATAAATAAAACTTTAAGGAAATTCCTGACATAAATTCTTAAACATTATAACAAAAATCTCTTCTGTACCTGTACTGTAAATTATATTTGACAGGCTTAATTTAAATTTGAGCCCGCATATGCATTTATATTGCACTAGCTGGTGCCTGCGAGTTCGTTCGCGTAGCGTAGTAATATTAGAATCAAGGTGATATGTTATTGTTTGTGTGCGCCGAAATTCCGATTTCCCGAATGAGCGGTTTTACAGCGGCAGTAAGTTTCATTCGAATCCGTCTAGTAGTTTCGGAGACTAGCCCGCACAAACAGACAAACGGATAAACAGACAAACAAAAAAATTATTGAAAAGTGTTGTAATACTATTTTAACATCGCCCCCAATTAGCTTTTCGTAAATATATTCAATGTTAGGTACATTAAATTACAGATACGAATTTTACTGTTTTATTATATGTATGGATTTGATATTGATGCAACCAGCTACTGATCGCGACTTGCGAGGTGTGGCGCTTTCTGGTTGAGGTTTATCCAGCAGTGGACGATCACTGGCCGTTGTTGATGAAGATGATGATGATGATGATGATGATGATGATGATGATGATATGCAAATACAGTTATCTGCATTGCATATCTGTGCACTAAAACAGTATTATAAAAATAAGGAACAAAACCTTCTTGTTTAAATTGCATTTGTTGAATTTGTTTAACTGTTGCAATTGAAATTGTGTAAACATAAATTAATGAACAATACGTTTTAAAATTCCATTGGTAGCACATATTTGTTAGAGTATTTGTCAATTTTTTTATTTTTTATTATTTGATACTTTATGACTTGTTATACACGTTACATAAATATTTCCAGAAAATAATCAGTATTAACAACAAAAAATAATGTTAAAGTTTGAGTTATTACACTCGCGCCTAAAACAGCGCAAACTATCATGGCGGCGCAATATGATTAGATTGACGTCAAACGCAAGTGACAAAAGTGTAAACACTAGGCAGTTCGGCTAGAGTTTACTTGTCAGTGACGTCATCGGAGTTTTAGCCGATCACAAAACGTTTTGACGTTGAAATATATAAAGTAGCAATTATTCTACTTTATTTCGAAAATTTTACAACAGGTATATAAGCATTTTTTATATAAAATAGACTTGTATACGGTTTTTTATTTTATTATCTTATTTAATATGATGACAATAATTGGTAGTATATTTTTCATAGTGTCAAATAGTCTATTGTAGTTATGGTAGTTGTAGTTTAGCAAAATTAGAAAAAAAAAACAAAAAAAAAAGCACGTATCCCACTCAAACTGCACACCACACGTATATTGAACTGGATACGCAAAACCAAAATAAGGTTTCCCTCTCAATGATCAGTCTCTCACCGGGTGACAGCTCGCGGTACCGAGTACCCGGACAACAGCGTGACGTCACACCTGTTCTCGCCCGGCCGCCGCCCGGACACGGCCTTCCAGCGGTACCGGAACAGCCGGATCACCGGCGAGTTCCACTCCGAGATCACCGGACGGTCGCTCAGCGAGTGCCTCGACGAGTGTCTGAGGCAGACCAGCTTTCAGTGCAGGTATTGTGTCTTAGTGTCTTACAGATCCGGGATGGACCTGACTAGCAGGAGCCGCATAAAAACTGATGATGGTGACGATACGTTGTGTATAAGCGTCGTCGACAGTCTCAAAATATTGTCTGTTCGTTTGCCCCCTTGTACTTTGAAAAAAAAGACATGAATCGTTTAAAATCTAATGTACTAAATAGACAAGCTTTCGTATCAACAAAACAGCAACTTAAATTTATTTACAAACTAGCTTCCGCCCGCGGCTTCGCCCGCGTGGATTTCGGACTTCAAAAATGATTCAAAATTTTAACTTATTATGTTATTCTGACATGAAAGCTATATTTCTGTAAAGTTTCATTAAAATCCGTTCAGTAGTTTTGTGTGAAAGAGTAACAAACATCCTTTCAAACTTTCACATTTATAATATTAGTAGGATTAATTAATCTTTATACGCCACTCTAAAACCAGCGTTGCGTTATGTGATTTTTATACTTACATTACATATTTTAGCATTTCATTAAAATAAAATTATCTTAAATCATTTTCGTAACTTAAAAATACTTAAGTAATTTTGTAAATGGCAAAAATTTTTGAAATTCTTAAAATGTAATTCAAAATATTTTTTTCAAAGAATTCCGAAAGCAATAAGTAACAAATATACGCGGGTTCCGTTTTCTAATATTGGTTTAACTACCTACATATTAAGCTGGTAATGGTTCTGATAAATTGACATAATATAATCATGTCAATTTACCATACATAATATACTTTCATTTATATTTTTTTAATTGACTCCAATTAAAAAAATATAAATGAAAATTTATTATTTATGGTGGTATTGTAATATATAAAATAAAACTTAATAGTCAGTATTTTAAAATAATTTTACACGATTTTTAAAAAGAGCCATGTACCTACCATTAAGTTGAATAAATCGGATTATTAAAGGTTCGTATTAAAGTTTCGGTTAGGAATATCAGTGGCAAATAAACTAGGTAGGTATAGCTATAAGCTTTAAATACGATAATTTACATGGTAGTTAAAGTCAAGTGTCTATATCTAAGACTACCTAGTTGACACTGTAGTAAGTACCCTGTAAGCCCAGCCCTAATAACATTGCAAGACAAAAAGTCACCACTAACACAGATTCTAAATAAAACTGTTTGTTTGTGCCAGCGGGAGCGGGGTCACTGCCCGATAAGAAACAGCGAACTATGACGCACGTTGTTTGTTTAGATCCGCCGTGTACAGCGACCGGGCGAGGACATGCCGCCTCAGCAGGTACAACCAGAAGGACGGCATGCGACTACTCTACGACCCTGACTTCGACTATTATGAGAACCTGATGCGTAAGTATAAAATTAACGTAAATATCAGAAATTGCCGGTTCTAGATATCTAGCCAAAATATAGATAACTTTGAAATTTAAATTGGGGAGCAGAAGAATATGTTTAAACCGAATTTATTTTTAAGCCTATTTCAATTTTAATTCTAACTCCATGAATAGTGAGCGATATTACTTTTTTTTTCAATTATAATAAGGTAATTAACTAATTAGTAGTCATTATTTAATGTAAAAATGACATAAGATGTGACTCATTAAATTAGGTGTCACCTATGTTGTACAAAGTATTTGTATGTTAAGTCAGTGTAAGGATAGAGTTATATTTAAAATAAGCCAATAAAAACATTCACCATCACTTCAAAAACGAATATATTACTTCACAATAGGTACAACTTCGTACCTATGATTTTTGTCAGTCTATAGGTACATCAGTGGAGTAATTATAGGGTTCAGCCCTATGGAAAATTCATGTAATGGGACCCTCTACCTCTGGAATGTCTGAATGAATGACGGTCCACCCATGCGCCCTGTTTCCTGCTTAAGGTTCCTCTTGTGCCTTGGTACTTATGCCAGTGGCATTTTTCCAACTTCTTACCCTATTCTTGTAGTACTGAGTTATAACAGAATTCTAATTCAGTAGACCCAGAGGAACCCGCATGATCAAGCTGTTTTGTAATACAAAGTAAGTAGGTAATTAAGAGCTGCTCTTATGTAAACAATTTAAAGAATTATTTTTATTTAATATTTAAAGTTAGGAAATTTAAAGTTTGTATTAACATCATCATCATCATCATCATCAGCTTAGCAGTCCACTGTTTGACATAGGCCTCTCCCATAGCACGCCACTGGCCTCGATCTTCGGCTAACCTTTCCCACTTCCTGCCCACAGCTTTGCGTATGTCGTCACTCCATCTAGTCACAGGGCGTCCTACATTACGTTTGTATTATAAAATAATGTAATTCCGTATGATCCCTTATATAAGATATTTTATATTTAGACTAGCCTACTTTTGTAGTAATAATCTCCTTTCGGATAGATAGTCCGTAGATACTGTCTTCCTTGCGGGATATTTGAGGCATAGTAGACGTCCTCTTTATAACATCGAAATCAAGCACAAAGCTCGTAGTTTCAGACCAGGAAAGACTATTTTTTATAGTACAAGAGGACAAACGAACAGTTGGAGCCATTTTTATGACTACTGATAAGCCATATCCCTTGAAGGCTATGTATATAATTATCAAATATAATTGGACAAACACGCCTTCCAAGATTTTAACTGACTTCAAATAAAGGAGGTTCTCATATTGAGAGTTTGAAGTTGATTTGATTTTTATCAAAAATAACTCTGTCTCTGTCAATCTCAATGACGTCAAGACTAAAGAATAATAAAAACTATCGAATTGTACAATAACAATACATTCGACTACTAAAATGAGACAACCTTGAAATGGTATCAAAATACCAATACCTTTTTTGTGAACAAGTTTTTCGCCACTTTGGATCACGGTCGTAATACGTGGACTAAATATAAATGTCGGACTTGTAGGTACTATGTAGTGTGGGAGACATGTACGCAGTTGCTTTTGATAGCAACTAATGCTAGGACTGAGCAAAAACTATGCGTGTTGTACACACATGGAATCTATTAAAGAGAAATCGGTATTTCCGAACTGATACGACCTGGGGTTCTTCGAGAAATTCATCTATAATTTAATGTACTCTTATTTAAAAGGCTAAAGCCTGGAAAGCCTCGGGATTAGCGGATGTCTAGGACGACGGTAGTCATCTACTATCTGCTCGTTTGCCCCCTTATCTTATAAAAAATGATATTCACACACTGACTCGCTCACAAAATTTTCATTGTCATAACTTTCATTTCACATCATTTTTTTAAATTGAATGAATTTGACAGCTGAGCAGATAAGAAATAGTGTCACGCTGCATGCATACATAGCCGAATTGGGTCGGCACGACCTGGGAAGTACCTCTCACTTACACGACACGGGCGTAAAGTGACAGCTGATCTGTCGTGTTTCTTAAGATATATAAGATATATAAGGAGGTCCGTGTAGGAGGGGAAGACGACGGAGGCCAACTCCAGGTGATCCAAATTTGTTGGGTACAAAAATTATGAATTTTAAGGTCTTTTTTGCCTTACGAGGCCCGGGGTTGCAAACCCCCCTCCCGCTCTCCCCCCCCCTAATCTCCCTCCTTGATCCGGGACTGCTTCTGAGATCTAAGTAGTTAACAAAAAGTAAGACCAATTCAAATCAAGAACTTTTTCTTTTTTCATTATTTTGAAACGACATCCAGTGTATCTAATGCCTTGCCTTAACAAACTTTAAATCAGTAGTGACACAAAAGTGATACGACATTGGACTCTGCTATTAATAGGCCAGCTGTAAAGGAGCCACTTAACACTCACGCACAACTCAACGTGGCTGTAACAAGATACTATCTCACGTGCGTTTAGATGACGTGTCTTTTAGATTAGTATTTATATAGAGTAGTAGGCACTGCCTTGTTGTGTAGCCGATTTGGTACGACAGGTATTACTCGCTCACAGGATACCGCTGTATAGTATATAGCTATGAGATGTGTGAGTTTCCGGTGCACCGTGGAAAGGAAAGGAGGAAATAGGGAAACGGTAGTTATGGACTTTAACATGCCTACTGTACTATTAAGAAAAAATAAATGTTGTAGCTCTTAAGCATGTGGACTATACATATAAGTAGACTAGATGGAGTGCAATTTATAGTTTATATTTCATTGCATACACTAAAATGACAGTCTAACATTAATATTTATTTGATTTATAAATGTCTTTTTATCGGCTTGTATGTAGTAATTTGTTTTCTGTCGCTTGCTAATAAAAATACGACTGTAAACTATGACTATTTGTGCATGTTATATTACTAATAAGTAATAAGTATAAACTACAGAACATAACATAGTCATATATTATTATATAAATCTGATAACATTGTATAATGAGTGACTATGAGTGTAGAGAAAGTAAGACAAATATTTAAGATCGTGACATGTGACACTCGGTAGGTACTTAGCGCCTACTCCATTATGTAACTGCCATGAAGGTGGCTTTTCTTTCAAGTGGCCATCCATAAAGTACGTCACACGTTAGGGGGGGGTCGTCGAAATGTGACATTGTGTGACAAGTTTCCTAAATTTCGTGATGTCACATTTCTTATTCTATTTTATACTAAATATTAAATTACGAACTTTGAAATATCGAAAAACTAAAAAATATAATATGTGACGTCACACTAGGAAGGGGGGGAGGGTCTCACAAATGTGACCAACTGTGACAAGGGGGGGGGGG
>LUGF01031016.1:11219-34078 GCA_001625245.1 Calycopis cecrops
GATACCCGCCAGGCGTGGACCGGTATCCGGACGACGATCGGTACTACGACGACGATCGCTACGGCAGGCCGGACCGGTATCCGGACGACAGATACCCGGCCGGCCCCGACTCGTACCCGGACGACCGGTATCCAGCGGACAGATACCCGGACGACAGATACCCTCCCGGTGTTGGACCCGACAGATATCCTGCCGACCGTTATCCTCCCAATCTCGACCGGTATCCACCGGGCATCGATCAATACCCGGTAGGCCCCGACCGGTATCCCGTTGGAAGGTATCCCATCGGAGAACGTTACCCAACCGACAGTGGACGTTACCCTCTGTACGATCCTCCCAATGATATCGGAAGGTACCCTGCTGATCGATATCCGATCAGTAGATATCCGATCGACGTATATCCCGATAGATATCCCGCAGACCGATATCCTGAACGGTACCCAGACCGATATCCCGCTCCTAATAGAGACAGATACCCACCGCAAGTTTGGTACGGCAAATATCCTGACAGATACGATCAGGACCGATATCCTGGCACTGGTGGTAACCGGTATCCATTCAGCCGGTACCCGGTCGGAGTGAACCGGGACCCTGCACCCCTTGGAGGCGACAGATACCCGGACTTGTATGATAAATATCCCCCGAACGGATCTTCATACCCGGGTAAGAGTTTACTAATGCTACACTTATGGACGGTACTCATATTATGCTTCTATAAAATCCGAGGTTGTATAAATTAAATTGGACAATAAACAACAAATATTGATGTCACAGCTCCGTTTACTAGCAACTGCCAATAGTACGTAATATGAGAGACCGGCCCATAGACTAAAACACAAATCGCAATGTAAATATCACATGATTATTTCTGTCTGACTATGTATGCCCAAGGCGATCAATTTTATTGTGCAATATTCGTGATATTCGTTACTTCTGCAATAATATTGTAGGAGTTATATTGAAGATTGCGCTCAATGATGGATAGAGTTTAATTTTTATTGCACAATATGATTGTTCGTCTATTTTTATTTGCCACTGATGCAACACTAATTGTCTCATCGCACTAATTGTCACGTGAGACTCTCGCGATCTAACAAAGTGTACTAGTCTAAACCTGCCTTAACAACCGTATATAATACATTTGTGTGTGTAATACATTACAATTATTTTATTAAGTGGTCTATGAATAGGGAGAGGTGGTTACTACAACCCAGAGTACCCCACGGGAAGTCGCTACCCGAGTTCAGATCGGTTCCCCGACCGAGGTGGACGTCCAGTGTCGGACAGGTAAATTAGTCTGCTTAATGCTCATTTAACAGTTTATTCTAGTTCTAAATCCTTGGTAGATTTGTTAATGTGCATCGTAACAACGTAAGAGAGGGCTTCCAGGGCCTACACGATATTATTTTTTTTAACCGACTGAAGGAGAAGGCTTTTTGAACAAGTACATTCATTGGATCCTTAGTGTTAATCCACATTTCAACGCGTAAGCCTTAAATTTCGCTTTGCCGTAATCCATAGCAGAGACAACTTTTAGTTTTCAAAACTCGGATTCGGCGTCATCATTTGAATCTACGGCGCTACCAATAAATTAAATAAATAACATATCTGTGAACTTTTTACACACCACGTTAGCCTAGCCCCGTGCTAAGTACCGTAAGGACTTGTGTTACGGGTACTAGACAACGGAATATATTTAAGATTTTTATTATAAAAATACATACTTATAGAACATAGATAAACATCCATAACCAAGGCGGGATTCGAACCCGCGACCCCTGGCGCAACATGCTCCACTTCCGAGCCCTGTACCACTGCGCCAGCCTGGTCGTCTACCGATAGGCGACTAATCGTACCGGCTCTTAATAATACTTCTCTTTTTCGAAACTCAGGTATCCCGTCGAAGGCAGGCCCACCTTTGGAATCCGGAGACCAGGCGACCGGCCGGGCTACCAGGACTACGCTCCATCAGGATTAGATAGACCAATTGGTGAGTTTATTGCAGCATTGGCCGGCACGACCGGGGAGATACGTCTTGCTGCTATGGTGTCGCATTTCATGATGATTGTGAGTAGGTAGCACCATTTCAATTTGGAATCAGCTGCCATCTTCGGTATTTTCGGACCGATACGACCTAGGGATCTTCAAGAAAAGAGCTTATTCTTTCCTCAAAGGTCGACAACGCATCTGTTAGACCTCTGGTGTTGCGTGTGTGACCCAACTGCTCGTTTGCCTCCTTTGCTATAAAAAAATAAGTATTCCGTGGACCATTTAACTGAGGAAAACAAAACATTTTTCTTAAATGAAATAATTTTATATCTAAGGTGATAAAAATGTTAATTGTCTCCTTGAGATGTGATAGGGTAGCGTATAGGTACCTAATATGGGACATATTTGTGCTCTTCGGTAATATTTATTATAATCTTAAAATAGAAACGATAATGAAATAACTTGTCTATATTTTACTATAAAATCAAAATAAGGTCATTATCGTTGGAAGGTGAAGCAGTGACGTTAAGATAAGGACAATCGTTGTGAATTTAAAAAAATACTTAGTTTATATGTAGGTATATACTAGCTTCCGCCCGCGGCTTCGCCCGCGTGGATTTCGGACTTCAAAAATTATTTAAAATTTTAACTTATTATGTTATTCTGATATGAAAGCTATATTAATGTAAAGTTTCATGAAAATCCGTCCAGTAGTTTCGGAGATTAGCCCGAACAAACGGACAGACAGACAAACAAAAAAATAAAAAATCATAGAAAAGTGTTCTGTTACTATTTTAAAATCGCCCCCAATTAGTTTTTCGTAAATATATTCAATGTACAGACACTAAAATTTTACTGTTTTATTATATGTATAGATAAAAGGTAAAACTGACAGACATAAGTATATCAACGCCCAGCCGAAAACGCAGTGTCCAGTTACTAGAAATTTGGTATAGGGATCCTTGTTTTATATAAGTGAGCACTAATAAAGAATTTTTAGGTGGAAATAGAGAGATGCTATTTATTAACCATATAAAGCGGGTTAAATCGCGTGGCACAGCTAGTAAATAATGCGAATCAATCATAATTTGCATACTACTTTAACCTCGTTGTTTCTCGTTGACCTACAATTACAAAATTCTCTCACGTCAGTAGATACTTCCCGGTGACCTAGAGTCATAAAACATACGAGATATCTGAAAATAACACCATATCGCGGTTAGTTCATAATCATATCATCATCTGGTTCGAAACTAAAACCGCCACTGACCGTGCCAGGTAAATATTAAAGACTTTTTCGAAAGAGTTCTTTAACCTTATTTAACGTTTTCAGCCATGAAAGTTCAAATCCTAAATAATAGAACATCTAATTATAGGTTTATCGGAGGTTAAAACTCACTTCCAGTAATACATAAATAGCTTCATAATCTTATTAAATGCGGTGTATGTATTGTATTGTGTGTATGTATTATGATGTGTGGGTACCAACTATCTGATTCTATTGTCTAGTAAGCACCTCTCCGTTGAAAATCTTTCTTCTTAGGGTCAATTCACACCAAAAGCGCGGCGAAGGGCAGAGAAGCGGAGCGCACTTTCAGTGTCATATGAATTTAAACTTTATTTTCATTACTATAGTACTTATTATCGAATTCTCGCGACTTCCGCGCGGATTCCAGCGACTGCTCGAGCATTCGCGGGTCTCGTTCGAGTTTCTCATGCGATAATAAGTATTATTGTAATTATTATAAAGTTGAAATTCATATGACACACAAACTGCGCTCCGCTTCGCTGCCCTTCGCCGCGTTTTTGGTGTGAATTGACCCATAATGTGTTACAACGCTGCAAATAAGTTACTTGAAGCTATATCAATTCGTTGAAAATTCAGGTGGAGGCGGCTACGGTGGGTATGAACAAGACCTACCAATCGGACCTGGAGGTCCCGTAACCGGTCCAGTGAACAGCCCTATCGGCGGAGTGATTGGTGGTCCAATTGGCGGTCCAATCGGTGGGCCGATTGGGGGAAGACCTCCTGTACAAAGACCATGGCAGGGCTCGCGCTGCGAAGACGACAGCTTCAGACAGGTCGGCCGACAACGAATGCAACGGCGGTTCGTGCGACGATTCACAACCGCTCAATCGTTGGCGCATTGTCAAAGAGAATGCATAGAGGCTCGAGATTTTATTTGCCGCTCGTTTAATTACAGGTAATATGTTTGATAAGTCCTTCTCTCAGACTAGCATAACTAAAGTTTCTTTAGTTGCTTGGTATTTCTCTGCGAGATACAGTCCGCAATTCGGGTATCTGCATAAGAACCGGGGTAACCGACATAGCTCTAAGAATCAGCTGAAGTGATATGGGCAGGCAATATTGCTTGCAGAACCAATAACCGTTGAGGGAGAGAAGTTCTCGCCTGGCAGCCCCGTACCGGGAGACGTAGGGTTGGAAGGCCTCCAACCCGGTGCAAGGATCTGATCTCTCTCACTGTATACCTAATACAAGAGTGTAGTCATTACTTCTCCTTGGTTTTATGCGAGCCTAGTGCTTTCCCGTTCGTTCCCAAGCACGCTTCGGCTGCAATTGCAAAAAGAGGCTTCTTCATGCATGTCTGAACCTCATTTGGCTTGTTTCATTAGGTGTGTCCTAAGATGATGTCAACAATCATCGAAACCGTCGTGTTTGTATGAAGAATGTAACGAATTTAGGGAAAGTAAGACTATATAAGGATCCTGACTTGTGACACTTGGATTTGGCACTCAATGACTCTCCCGTAAAAGATCTAGAAGATGTATGTTGTTTAATATCCTATTAATATTATAAATGCGAAAGTTTGTATGTTTGTTTATTTGTTACTCCTTCACGCAAAAACTGCTGAACCGATTTTCATGAAATTTGGCACACACATAGAGAGTAACTTGGATTAACACATAGGATAGTTTTTATCCCGAAAAAATGATGCCATGGGTTGATTTTCCACGGGAACAAAATTTAGGCGGAGGAAACCGCGGGGCGCAGTTAGCGTTAATATATTGATGTGTAGAGACGTCCCGTTCGGCGCCGAGCCCCGCGACAACTGTGAGCTGAGCGACAGGGACACGCGGGCTCTGGACGCGGCCAACCCGGCGCACTTCGACAACACCGCCAACGAGTACGACTTCTACGAGCGCGCGCTGGGCCGAATAGCTGATGACTGCTTGGACGGTAAGGCGTTTTCCTTCTTCTATCCTGTCAATGTCACCATTTTTTAGGGTTCCGTATCTCAAAGAGAAAAAACGGCACCCTTATAGGATCGCTTTGTTGTCCGTCTGTCTGTACGTCTGTCAAGACCTTTTTCTCTAAAACGCGTAAAGGGATTAAGCTGAAATTTTTGTCAAATACGGAGGTCAGTTACGTCCTGATGCCTTGAAAAAAATCACACTTCTATGTTAACGCAATAAAAAGTTATAGCCAAATATGCACAAATTTTGTATGAAAACGTACTTTGTCGAAAACCAAAAAATTATCGGGGACTTCCCGTTGACTTAGAGTTGTGAAATTTGGCAAGAAGTAAGAACTTATAGCACATATATAAGAATAAATCTGAAAACTAGTAAATTATATGTAGATCATTGGAAAAATCATTATCAACTTATAACTGTAATTCGTTGCCTACTAAATGTGTGTGAGCAACCACTTATATACGTTTGTCAACTTAAACGGCAGGCGTAAAGTTACAATAATTGAAAACCATGCATTACGTTTGGATTACGGAACCCTCGGTGTGCGAGTCGGACTCGCACTTGGCCGGCCTTTTATACTAAAATAAACCTATTAAAAAATAGATTTTGCCGGACCAATATTTTGACATTCAAAGGCCAGCATCTGAGACCTTCATCCAGTCGAGTTTAGTGCAGGTAGGGCACAGAGGACAGGACAAAAGATGGCTTTGGCTTAACAAGATGCACATACCAAATTACCTTTAGTTTATTGTTTATGCATTTGTGAGTGACTGAGTGGTAACTACAAGTTAACCTGCCTCTGCAGTCTGCTGGACGTTGATGAAGAAGCTGATGCAGTGTATTGACTATGGGTAAGACCTTTTTGCTCAAAATCCTTGAGGTCATTGGATTGCGACTAATTGACTGGCACGAACTGTCGTATACGTTTTTTTTCAACTATATTTAGTTTCGCATTTCTGCGAATTTTAGAGTTCTAATGGTACATTGGATTAGGTGAAGGACAACAAATGATAGTCTACATATTATCTCCTGTAGGTACTTATATAAATTGTCATTAGGCGATTAGATTGCTTGTTTTGCTATTATGGAATTTTAGGAGAAAAGTAATCGGGCAAAATATTGGCTGTAACCAACAGACCCATTGATGTGCAAACGCAATTTATAACTGGATTGTCAATCAAGTCAAATCAAATCTATCCACTATCCATCACCCAAGCTACCTTCTCGGTCTGGATTCAGTTTGTTCTGAAACGAGTAACTACAATAGCTTGCATAAACACTCGATTGAATGTAAGGAAATCGTTTTTCATGATTGCAATACGTTTAATGCGCAGTAGTAAATATAAATTGATTTCGGCGTTTCTGAGTTATGCAATGTGTATGTAATTCGTTATTACCAGTATTACATAAAACATGCATTTTATAGAAACCTATGCTATCGTAAACTATAATTTAACAGCCTCAAGCGAACAGGAAAATTAATTAGTAAAAACCTTTTCAAAGCAAAAAATACGAAATAGCAGTAATCCAGAAAAGCTCAGAAAAGATGCAACCCTGGTCACGAGTGGTTTGACCATGGTAGCTGTAAAGCTTTTGAAAAGTCGGGCTTGCATGGATTGACCATGGTTAGCTGTAAAGCTATTGAAGTTGGGCTTGCATGGATTGACCATGGTAGCTGTAAAGCTTTTGATAAGTCGGGCTTGCATGGATTGACCATGGTAGCTGTAAAGCTTTTGAAAAGTTGGGCTTGCATGGATTGACCATGGTAGCTGTAAAGCTTTTGAAAAGTTGGGCTTGCATGGATTGACCATGGTAGCTGTAAAGCTTTGAAAAGTCGGGCTTGCATGGATTGACCATGGTAGCTGTAAAGCTTTTGAAAAGTCGGGCATGCATGGATTGACCATGGTAGCTGTAAAGCTTTTGAAAAGTCGGGCATGCATGGATTGACCATGGTTAGCTGTAAAGCTTTTGAAAAGTCGGGCTTGTAAAATAATAAAATAAACCGGGATAAAATACGTTAGTTGTTTCACTGTAATAAGTAATAATAATAATAATTTGACTGCCTCGTGGTCTAGTGGTAAGTGTGTTCAACCACAGACGTGAGGTCCTGGGCTCGATCCCCGGTTCGGACCAAAAATTGTTATTGGGATTTTTCAATTCCTAATAACAGTCCGGAGTCAGGAAGTTGGCGGTGATACACCCCCGTGCCTCGGAGAGCACGTTAAGCCGTCGGTCCTGCGCCTGATTTCTCACCGGTCGTGTCGGATTGCCGTCCTATCGGAATATGAGAGTGAGGGAATAGAGAGTGCACTTGTGTCTGCGCGCACACTTGTGCGCTATAATATATCCTGCGCATCTGGCTCGTCTCTATAGAGATGGCCGCCGTAGCTGAAATCGGCTAGGAGGATAATATAATATTATTATTATATACACCTGGCTATTATTTCCAAACTTCTTCTTTACATATAAAAATGAATGTTTGTGTGTGTCCTTTCCAGAATCATTATGCATAATGCATTTGAGAATATGATGATCTTTAGTAAAGTTTATATACTGTAAAAGGGAGTTAATCGCGTTATAAAATCGACTACGAGACTGTAAACAAATATTTACCTCGACTCTCATATAATATAATATTAGATATTGTGACACGAGAATTGTATATACAAGGTTGATAAAAACGAAAGGCATTAAATGAAACCACATATTTAGGTGTATCATTTTCAGGCTACACAACTATAAACAGATCAATCCGAGCAATAGTTTAGCAACAGGATTTTTTTTAAGTTTTTCTCATTTCGTACACTCTGTATCGTCAGCTGTCCGCAAGGCCAGCTAACTAGAGTCATTCACCCCGTGCGAGGTTGCCGCTCGCTGTCGCCGTCAGTAGGTGCATGTCGCATGTTTCCATTCGCTATTAAACATCTTTAAAAAAGTATTTTCGTATACTTCTCGTAAGTTTGTTTTTAATAGTTTCTTAATATGTTATGCTGGTTACTCTTTGACGCAAAAACTATTGATTTAGCAGAGCTTTAGCACTGAACATCAAATAACGAAAAAATATTTGTTCCCCGAAAAATAAATGGATCCCTTGGTAAAGATTTTAGGCATGTGAAACTGTGGCACACATCTAGTTTAAAAATAATAACTAAGACAACTTTGTATGTTCAGTATCTCAGGTGTGCAACGAGGACGGCATGGAGTTTACCCTGCGGCTGCCCGAAGGCTTCTACGGCCGGATGTACACGTATGGCTTCTACGACCGCTGCTTCTTCCGGGGCAATGGTGGTGTCAACAATGTTCTGCGGATCACCGGCGCTCACGGGTATCCAGAGTGCGGTACACAACGGGTGAGTCTTTGATGACAGGCTACCATTGTCTACTTGACCTTGTCCGTGAACTATGGCGCTCTATGGGGACCAGCAGTGGACGTCCTCCAGCTGATGTTGATCCTCTACTTCAACACTTTGTATTGTGATCGGGTTTGGTGGTGAAGGCAGCAATCTAGCGACTAGATTTAGAATTAATAATGATTGTTTTAAATTTTGCGAGCGATCAGAATTAATTTACAATCCTGAATATATTTCAAAAGGATAACTAGCAATAAAATCTCGTCTAAAAGTAGTTCTATTATGGAACTGCAAGCGAAGGCGGTCGGTATGAACAGTTTCTGGCTCACAATATCGAAGTGCAGTGACAATTATGTCAGTTTTTATAGACACCAGGTCAAGACGATCTTGATTCGGGCTGGTGTAATGAAACTGAACTTCAAGAATGTGAGAAATCTAATGAACATGACTTTCCATTTTATGCACTTTTATTATTACATACCTGCAATTAAAGCGATATTTTTCTTATAATATAACCTAGTGATGCAAATTCTTTATTAGACCAAAGAATTTACGTAAGGTACGTAGGGATGCTTGCACTTAGGACATAATATTTTATGATTTACTAATACATACCAATCGATATACAACCCGTGTTTCCTCCCTAATTGCAGTATGGTGACACCATGACCAACATAGTCGTGGTACAGTTCAGCGACAACGTGCAGACATCCAGGGACAAGCGTTTCAACCTGACGTGCCTGTTCCGAGGTCCGGCTGAGGCGGTCGTGACCTCCAACTACATAGGGGCTGGGTGAGACATTACGAGTCCTTTGCGTCTATTTAAAAAGTTATGTCGCATGCGTTACATTCCGATTTATGGGAAGCTCTGTTTTAGTTATGCTTTCGTTTGCTGTTTTTTTTTTTCATTTTTGCTGGAATGCATTGTCGAATTTTCTATCGTGTGTGACTATTTGTGCCATCAAATATGCTATAGTTATCGTTTCATTGCAAATAATAAATATTTACTTCTGTATCCTGGGACAAGATTACTTTAAGTTTAGGTTCGAGTCTGTCAAAATTAATTATTATAATATAGATATATTATATAAATAACAAAAGTAATTTCAAACATCTCAACATCTGTCTCCTTAGTTCTTTTTTTAATTTCGATCTGCAAATTATTAAAAATACATTGGTTCATACCTATATAGGTATTGTAACTTTATATTATCATCTACAATATTATTGAATTCTCCTCTATTTAAATTTTCATGACTCTTTTAAATTAAATTCTCATGATTAGTGGTAACGTAGATACTTTTTTTTATTTTATAAACATATTTATGTATTACATTTACTTTGAAGGTAGTTAGTAATATTTATGCATGCCATATTTTGTTTTGGCTTTCATTTTAAAGTATTCCGAAATTCTATTCTGTTCTGAAAAAGATATTTTTTATACTTTCTTTCTTAACGATTTTAGATCAATTCATTGAATCAATATTTTATGTTATCTTTTTAAATAGACGCTTTAATGATGTGCTAGTATTTAACATTTAACAGTTTTTTTAAGCTGGGTTGTTTTTTAAGTGTGACTTTGTGTCTTTTTGCGTTTTCTTCGTTCCTATAGGACTCGATTGTGAAGCTTTTTCTTTGTGGCCTGAGTTGTATATTTGGGCTTGTGTGAAGCTTTATGTCAATATATTGTGTTATTTTCTTTATTTAATTTATGTAAGTTTGGGGGAGTAAATATATTGAGTGCTGTTAATACTAACAGCTACTAACGGTCTGACTTTGAATGAATTTTAAATTCTTTTTTGTTTTGGAAAGTTACTACACAGTAGGTAGGTACCTATTATTTAGTACCTACTTTATAATACCTATATTTCATAGATCCTATTTTCCAATATTTTTTAAAATAAAAAATAGTAAGTTAATAACATTATCCGTCTAATATTCTGCACCTACAATTAAATATATTATTGCCTTTTATACAAATAAATAGAAAAAACTCCTTCAAAGTCCAAATACTTCAAAAACAAACTCGACTTAACATCTAACGGCAGCCTCGGCGGTGATCTGATCGACAGGTCCGGCAGCCCGATACCAATAGAATACCTTCCAGAGGAGAGCTCGCTCAATTCCAAGGTGCGGCTGTTGATATTGTACCAAGGACGGCCTACGACGACCATTGCCGTTGGAGACCCGCTGACCTTCAGGCTCGAAGCGCAGGATGGATATAACTACGCAACGGATATCTTTGCGACCAATGTGATCGCTAGGGATCCGTATTCGGGACGTTCGGTCCAGCTCATCGATAGGACGGGGTAAGTATGTCAAAGCATGTCTCGCCTCACTACTCAAGATTTGCACGGCAGTCACAAAGCGGCTTCGAATGCTCTTTTGTCCTCATTTGCTAAAACAAAAACAAAATATTTATAAGGAATAAGTGTTTAACGTATGATACGAGTCAGTGGGAGAATCTGACCCCACGGCATATCTCTCGTATCTATCTCCTTTTCTTCATCCACAATCTCGTGCGTCGATGATGAATCAATACTATAGCATATGACGTCATTTGCCTATGTAACTATTGAAATATCATAAAAAAATCGATCCCACCGCCCACCATGTGTCCAGAAACGTGATCCAGTACCTACATCGTGGTGGATCCACGTGAGCGAAATCACCGACAATACAAGTTTTGATCTTTCTGAATAATTGTAATATATTCATTCATTCATTCATTCACATTTGACATTCCGTCTGTATAGTGCACATTTAAATAATTGAAATTCTTTTTAACTGTGTTCTTTTAACCCTGTATAAAAAACGGCATTTTTCACACGGCGAAATGCAAAGAATGAAATCTAAATGATGTATTTTTGAAACTTGCCACCAAGCGTTAAGTGTCCAATAGCCTATTAGCCGAATGCTCGTTCGTTGCAGTTGCCCCGTGGACCCCGACGTCTTCCCCGAACTGGACAAGGGACGCAGCGGGGACTCCCTTGAAGCCAGATTCAATGCATTCAAAATACCAGAGTCCAACTTCCTGGTGTTCGAAGCTACCGTGCGAACTTGCCGAGATGGCTGCCAACCTGTAAGTATTGTTTGAGGCCTTCACTCGGTGTGCATATTTTAATTAGGTAGGTACGTTTACATTATCTCAAACGAGACAAAAGCGCATTTTTATTTTTTTTAAGGTATTATAGGTGGGCAAACAAAAATTTTCATGACTACCGACACCCATAGACATCCGCATTAAGGCAATACAGATGCGCTGCCCTCCTTTCTCCTCCCACCTCCATGGGCCACCGGCTACTTACACACCGCACGAAACGCGACAGCACAGCTGTCACTTTACGCTGGTCTCGTGTAAGCGATCGTACATAACATATAGTACGGTACATATATTATATGTACTATATAATGCGCGATTGGAACGTTGCTATCAAAATATATTCGTCTATTTGCATTAACTTACCGGCGAAAATAGCGTTCCACTCCACCATAGCAACAACAATTATTTCTAATACCTAGTTGCATAAACAGATTTTAACTTTTAGATTAGTGTAATACTCAATATTTACATATCCAGTTAATTACAATTTCACTTCTTGTGCCATCAATCAATCAACTTCATTATTATATTGTTATTAAGTAGATATTAATATTATCAATGTGCGTACTTGAATAACATACCTAGATGTGTCTTACGTAGTTGCAATTTATTATCTAAGCATGCGCCTCCTTATCACCATAATTGTTATAATAAACAGCAATGATTTATAAATTGTTATTATTGCTATCGATTAATATAAATAGACTGACGTAAGATACTGATCTCTTTCATTACTTGTTGCAGTGAAATGCAATGCAATTAAAAGTGCAGCTATGTGCAGTTCAAGCCACTCAACATCTAAATAAAACAATGTCAATTTAATCATATCCAACTAATACTATAAATGTGAATGTAGTTTGTTTGTGACGCTTTCACGCCAAAATGGTCCACCAATCATCACGAACTTTGTACACATATTCCTAGAGGTATTAGAAATGACATGGAATTTTTATTAAAAAACATATTTTTAGAAGGGTCAAAAAAAACATAAGTTGTGGCAGATATTGAAATTCTATTGCAGTTCCATTTGAATGTAATGCTCATTAATATTTATTGAAGAACTTAACGCGAGTGAAGTCGCGGGGGAAAGCTAGTATGTGTATATATCCATCTCCTTCACGCTGAATAATTGGAGACAATGGGCTAGACAAAGCCCAGAATTTACCTCAAAGCCCAGAACCTTTAATGAGTTTACTTGAATTCCAGGCGTATTGTCCGAGTCATACTGGACGATCAGAACCTTCGTTTGGTCGCCGACGAAGAGACACGAACTCCACTGTCGTGCTGCCCGGAGAGCATAACGACACCGTAGCGGTCACTAGAGAGGAGCTCGTCACAAGTGAGAGCAAGCCGAACAAGAGTGAGGCGTCGGTTTACAAAGTGTCGTACGAAGAGGCCAAAGTAGACAAGTTCTTGAAGGACGAAGTGGAAACGCCAAGTCATGTGAGGAAGATGATTGAGGTTAGTAAAGTTTATTTTTCAAATTCTTAGTAGGTATTACCGCGAACGTACATTGACGCTTCAAAAACAGGCCACGAACACGTGGTCGGTACCGGGAGCGTTAAGGTGAGAGTCATAAAGTGTGTTTGTCATTACCCCAAAAAATTGTACCACTAAATATAATATACCTATAGGTACCTTGCATGATTTGTTCATAGCCTAACCATACTATTGCGTCCCGATCACCGCCTCAAAATAAAAGATGACTCAAGAGTCAAGACCTAGAGTTTTACACAGGTTTACCAACGAAAGAGGTCTCTGTCGCAAAAAAAAATATATGTACATGTAAATACCTTAGGTACACTTCTCCTATGCCTGTTGTTAATATTTCTGTCATTCGCAGGTATTCGACAATCGCAATGAGCTTATCGAAGAGAACGGTGCTGCCGACTCTTCGCCGGTGGTGGCAGCAGTGGGAGTGTGCGTGTCCCCGCAGCACTACCGTGCCCTGCTAGTTGCGCTATGCGTGCTGCTGTCGCTGCTACTGGCCATGCTTATAGCCGCTCTCTATATCTACAAGTGAGTGTAGTGTAGTAAGGAGGTGTGATACGTCACCGTTGGTGGCAGCAGTGGGAGTGTGCATGTGCTTGCAGCACAACCTTATGCTGCTGGTAGCGCTATGCGTGCTGCTGTCGCTGCTGTTGGCCATGTTGATAGTCGTGCTCTATATCTACAAGTGAGTATAGTGTAGCAAGAAGGAGGTGTGATACGTCACCGTTGGTGGCAGCAGTGGGAGTGTGCGTGTCTCCGCAGCACTACCGTGCCCTGCTAGATGCGCTATGCGTGCTGCTGTCGCTGCTACTGGCCATGCTTATAGCCGCCCTGTATATCTACAAGTGAGTGTAGTGTAGCAAGAAGGTGTGATACGTCACCGTTGGTGGCAGCAGTGGGAGTGTGGATGTGCTCGCAGCACAACTGTATGCTGCTGGTTGCGCTATGCGTGCTGCTGTCGCTGCTGTTGGCCATGTTGATAGCCGTGCTCTATATCTATTAGTGAGTGCAGTCTAGTGAGAAGAAGAAGTGGACACGTCACTGGTGGTAGCAGCAGTAGTTTTGCGCGTGTCCCTACAGCACTACTCCGTGTTGCTGGTTACTCTGTACCTACGTGCTGCTGTCGCTGTTGCTAGCCTCGCTTTATATCTATTAGTGAGTGTGGTCTAGTAAGTAGGGCTGACACACCGCCGGTGGTGGCAGCAGTGGGAGCCTGGGTCCTACTATCTATGTTTTTCTGTTGCAAAATTAATTGAATTCTTACGAGCCCTTTTCGAGAACACGGCTTACATTAGGCATTATTAATGAATGTACACAATGTGTGTTGAATTTACAAAATATCGATCCTAGAAGAAAAATTGTAAGGACCAAACTTGTAGAAAATCAAATTTTCTACAATTTTTGTCCTCACGGTTTTACTGTAGAATCAAAAATGGCTGAGTTACTCAAGAAAGACTGTTTTTATGGCTAAATACATTTTTCGAATATACGGAGGAGCCTGATCCGGTCTACTTTTTGAATTTACACTTCCAGTGACCCCTCCGAGGGACCTACGAAAAAAAAAATCAAGAACTAATCATTCCCGGGTAGAGTAGATTTTTTTGATATAGGTAACTGGACTAACGAGTGTCTGCTTCATAAAGGGCTACAATAATCATCTAGGATTTTGCTATTTATAATCCAAAGGCATAATTTATTAATATTAAGTATTTTCATTGTCTACAGACGTTACTGGCGGGTGCTACGTAAGAACATCGCGGCTTCCACCCCGGTACCCTCCATGCGGCCGGCGGCGCCAGGGCCTCGGCCAACCAGACCCTCTCTTTTCTCCGCCTCACATCTACACAAACCCTTCTCGTTAAGGTACAATACGATTTACAGATAATAAACGAGTGTTCCTCTCATATCGATGAAGCTGCACTGACCTTCTGTCTTAGCATAGTTCTACCTAAAAAAAAACGAGTAATCGATTACTCGTTCGTACTCTTTGCCTCATAGTCCGGTCAATTTAGACATTTGAAATAACAAAAATTCCCGGAAAGCCAAATTTTGGTGGAAACCTATAGTTTGCCATTACAAATCAAGTTTTAAAAGTCCCCATCGATCCTATGTGTGCTTAAAAAGTTATTCGAGGTCAAAGGTCAAAATTTGAGGTTTTTTGGATTTTGGTTGAAAATGGTAAGTTTTATCAAAAAAAACTTTAAACCAAACTTACCGTTTTCGAGCAAAATCCAAAAAACCTCAAATTTTGACCTTTGACCTTGAATAACTTTTTAAGCACACATAGGATCGATGGGGACTTTTAAAACTTGATTTGTAATGGCAAACTATAGGTCTCCACCAAAATTTGGCTTTCCGGGAATTATTGTTATTTTAGCACTTTTTTATGTCTAAATTGACCGGACTATCAATGGAGATAGAGAGATCTCAAATGCAACTTGCGTAGTTACTACGTTTAGTAACGTCTTCTTGTGTAAATCTTAAAGGCATCGGTACATTAACTAGATATAACAGAACTAGGTTGTGTTGTTGCTCATGAAGTGCGTTTGCGTGGAACCATAAAACACATTTTTTTTTTATACCACGATGGTGGCAAAAAAGCATACGGCCCACCTGATGGTACGTGGTTACCGTAGCCTATGGACGCTTGCAACACCAGGGGCATCACATGCGCATTGCCGATCCTTTAAAAACCTATTGCCTCCCCTCTTGAAGAACCCCATATTGTAGCCCTCTGGGAAAACCTCGGCAGGGAGTTCATTCCACAATCGGAGGGTCCGTGAGAGGAAATTCCTCTGAAAACGAACTGTACGGGATCATTTGGACTCCAATGTGTGAGCGTGAACTCCCTGTCAATGGCGAGCGGTGCGGTGATAGAAAGTGGCCGTGGGCAAGCTGAGTAAGAAATTAGTACAAAAAATCTCAATTAAAAGTGTCTTTATTATTGTTTTATTATATGCCAATATGCATAAGATTTTTACCTAAAATATTTAAATTTTCACGTTCTTTTATTGAAGTAAAACTTCTTTACCCGCGCTTGACATGGTGAGTAAGCTAGCGAGAACGTTACAAAAATCACACATCGGGCGAGGCCAATGGAAGTTGTCATTCCAATTCAAAATTCAAATTCGATTTAAGTGAAGCTTTTTTGTATTTAGAAAATAAATATCATATGACATGTTATGTCGTTGTAACTATGGTCATGAAAATCAACAATTAAGTTTTACTTAAGCACACAGTTTTTTTTAATACCGTTCCTTTATAATTTTAATTGAAATTGGTAAGATTAGGTGCACTTTTTGGTCCACCACTGACCAAAGACAACTTCGAATGTTCGAAAATTGAAGAAGAAGAAATTCGGTCCCCACTTCCATCAAAATATGTACCTACCTATTAAAATAATTTTAATGTCACATTCCAGTGGATTGGGAAGAACTTACGGCGACGTGGGTGAGGAAGCCGGCTCTTCTGGGAGATTAGCAAGTGCATTCGACGACGGCAGTGAACCAATATACACTGACCCCTCGTTGTTCGAGCGCTCCAGGTCGCTGCGGTCCCTACACTCGATGGACCTGAAACCGGACCGGCGCGACCATAGAGCTTAATACCAAAACTACCCTCACTTCTAACTTTTAAATTAACAATGACTGCCTAAACATGCTCAGTTTATATTTCGTCCAAATACTTTTTTTTACAATACTTTGAATTTTCTAACTGAATAACTTTATGTTTATGTAATATCTTGTAAGTCGATACCTACTAATAAAGTATTTTACAGTGAAGATTTATTTTATTACATCTAAATAATTAATTATCTAATTTATGCATACGGGGATTAACGCGAAACATACCGTTTTTTCTCCTGACGTTTAAAAGTAATAATAGCAATAATTAAGTTTGCTGCTCATTTCGAACTAGGAATTGTCGCAGCTGATGAAGCAAAAAAGTTGGAGAGTTGAATCACTTATTAATAAACATATTGGAGGGAGGAGGTCAACGCATCTGTATAACCTCAATGCGGATGTCTATGGGCGTCGGTAGTCACGATTTTGGCACTGACTGTTCGTTTGCCTCCTTATAAATACTATAAAAAATATGATTAGCATCAAAACAAGTTTTTTTTCTTCTTACATTTAGAGAATTTGAAACGGCAATAAAATATTGCAGCTCCTTATAACCTTTGAAGATGAAGCCTAACTATTCCATTTCCTAGGCATGCAGACCCGACCAGTATGTGGGTACTAACACATTGACTTTCACATTTTTGTAGAATCGTAAGCATGTGTGATAATTGGTTTGGAATATCACGCTCAGCGGATACTTACTACATTCGGCATAAGTTATTGAAGAAAGTTGTTCTTTGAATATCATCTGCTAGATGTCACTAATATATTTATTATTTAAATTAGGTCATCATTTATATACATGCTTATGTACAAGGTTGATAAAAGCGAGAGGCGTTAAATGAAACCACATATTTAGTGTATCATTTCCAGGCTACACAACAAAACCAGATCAATCGGAGCAATAGTTTAGCCACAGGAATTTTTTAGTTCTTTTTCACATGGTACACGCCGTATCCTCAGTAATTGTTCGCATGTACGGGCGGCCGGAGTCATTCACTCCGCGTGAGGATGCCGCTCGCTGTACAAAGCATGATTACATTTTTTCGCTATTTAACTAGTTTAAAAAAAGGACTTTCGTATACTAGTTTCCGATTAACTGTAGGCAATTATAGTATATTGTATGCCTCTCGCTTTTGTCAACCTTGTATAATGATAGGGGACCAGTTTTTAAGTGTAAGTAAGACCTCCAAACCTATTGAAATATAGAAATACTAGCTGTACCGTGCGCGAGTTCCTATGCCACCAATAGATACGTCAGAATAGACTGTCATAGCAATATATAAAATTCATTGGAATGACAGTGGCGCCATCTAATGAAAATTGTCGTACCAACATAGAAACCTTCGTGGGCGCATTCAGAAAAACTTTACTAAAGATCATCACATTCTCATGCATTGTGCATTACGATTCTAGAAAGGACATACAGAAAAGCATTTATTGATATTCATATGTTATTTATATACCTACCGGATCCAATTGTATTTGTATGCATCCAGAAATCATCGAAATACCTATAGACAATTTTAACCCAATTGGTTCAGCCGTTTAGAAGTTTACCCGTTTTCTCATGGGGATGAAACATTTTCCCGTGATTAAAAATAGCCTATGTTAATTTGTAATAATGTCGCATTCAAATGGTAAAAGAATTTTTGAAGTCGGCCTATTACTTTCGGAGCCTATTCGTTACATACAAATATACACACAAACAAATCTTTCTGCTTTAAAATATTAGTATGCATTACAATGACTAATGCCCACACAAAAATAACTGTTCCCTGATGGGCCAATAAGACCACCATTAATTTCATAATTACTAAGACTATGTTTTCTGTGGCAAGTCCATGAACATAAAAATTGTCAATTAGTAAAATATTGAAAACATTGACTTAGTGAAATTAGTGAATAAGAAAAAAATGTTGTTATATACAATATATTTCATATTCAAAATACATATATAATTAACATAATTAATTTAACTTTTATCAACTATATTTAATATTTATTATAATTAAAAATGGTTTTCTGACTATTCTAACATTCAATAATTATAAGAACAATCTGTAAAATACTGCATGCAACAAACAATTTCGTAGCTGGCAATATTTAACAATCAAAACAGCAGGGGTTATAATTTGAATCCTAAGAGATGATTTATAAAAAAATAATAATATTAAGTTACAATTTAATGAATATAATATGCGTGCACAAAATGAAGTCATTAAATCCAATCATTTAAAATATATATTAGATACAACCCTTATTCACTTAAGTCATGTCCTGGCAGTGATAAAATATTTGGCACTACGCCAAAATGGTGGCATTAAAATCAGTTAGTCATATACATATTAATGACTATTATTTAACTGTCTTTAAAATCTCCTTATAATATGAATATAATAACTTCTTATGGCCATGCAGGCTGCAGGCTTAATCACTTGTATACTTAAGGGAACAATTCATTTCTTTTGGAATGAAAATGGCTTTATGTTATTACAGATCGTAATCTATATCAGCATTGATTTTCATCCAAATCTTTTCAGTTGTATTTGCATGAAACAATGACATCCATAGATATAAATTTATACAATTTATTATTGTTTTGTTTCTTCTTGGTCTACTTTATTGCCAGCAAGAATCTGTTCACAGTTAGACAAATAACTCTTCCCATTAATACCAACTAGTAAATACAAGATTTTTATTACCTATTTTATATAGTGAAACAATTTTAATAGAATTATATTTGATAAAAACAGAATTAGGTAATTTAAGGTTTATCTACAGAATGTCCAACAAAATGTAATGTACTATATCCCACATTAAAACAGGTGTCTCATTTTGTTGGACACCCTGTATAATAATATTAAAGAGTTGAATAGTTGTTTGGTATCTCATCTCCTCTCTTGTATGGTCTAAAATCTATTAACAATGAGATTGTCTACTTATGCAGGAAGGTTATATAGAAAGATATATAGCGATGGTGCGTGTAAACATACAATAACACATTTTGTGTTGTTTAGCATATACTACATGTGGTAAGGTGCAGGGGTTGGTACACTCATGAGGGGTGAATCCAAATACTCCATTTCACTAGTACTGGGTGCAGGTTCTACCTGGGTGTGCATTTTCTGTTGCAAAGTCTCATACAACTTATGCACAGATTCATGGTGTTGTGTTCCAGGTTGTAATGCTTTCATTAAAGTCTGTATTCTAGTTTCAGGTAATTTATGATGTATATACCATAATAATTTTAATAAATGCCTTGTTACATTGTCCTTTGAGAGACCGGCAAAGAAGAATTCATCAAATAGCACAGTACTAAAATCTTCGCCTAAGAACTCATCAGGCAGTTGAATTATAAGTGCAACAATTGCATGCAAAAATGGGTCTTCATATGCACGTCCATCTTTGCAACTTCCTAAAATACTGAGAATCCTTAATAAGGCTCCTCTATCTCTCAACTTAGCTGCATGGAGGGTATAATACATTGCCAAGACTCCGCAAACAGGACTCTCTCTCATATAGGCTTCACAGGCATCAGGTGGTGGTCCGGAATGCTCAATAGTGGTGATAGCAGACTCTCTTTCATCAGGTGGAAGTTTATTATGTAATGTTCTAACTTGATCATCAACCATTAATGACATTAATGCAGGCAAATATTTAGTAACAACCTGACTGTCAAGTTTGGGCTCTTTAAACTCTTGTGTATCAATAATTTGCCAAGCACTGAGCCCTAAAGCTAGCATCCTTAATAGTAAAATTAATATTGTGTTGTCTCTTGGAAGACCCTCAGTGTTAATTAAATGGTGTAATATTTTCAAAGCAGATGTTGCTAGAAAATTTACTGCATATGGATCGCATAGAGTCATTGAGAGATCACCTAAAACTTGCTCCTGTCCTTTTTTGATGCTATCTAAAAAGCCTTGTAGTTCTCTGGATCTTTTGATATCTACATTCCTTTCTCTGATGCAGGCATCTAAGCACCATGTAAACTTGTGGCAGGGATCCACAGAAATTATTTCCTGAACTTCTAGATCATGCAGGGCCATGAGAAGCTCCGCTCTCAAAGTACAATAATGTATATTTCTTGTTCTAAGAAATAAAGTTCTTAAGAACTGCAAGACCATATCATAAAGTTTTATACTTGTGCCAACCATGTGGGCTAACTTAGTTACCACCAATCCCTGCCTTCTAACCTTAGGTGAAGGTAAGAAAAATTGATTACCAATAGTCTCATGATCAAATAAAATGTTTTCTTTTTCTCTAATATATTGACTCAATAGCGGCGATACTTCATCACCGAAAAGAGATTGATTGTCTTGCCAGATTTGTCTCTTAACTTCAGTATCTGTGTCATTGTATAAATCACGGTCTCGAACTAAAACTTTAAGGAATTTGTCATCAATGTGAGGAGTGTTCTTCAAAATGCCCATGATAACTGGTCGCAGCGCCTTAACTTTAACAACTGGAAAACTCTTATTTAATAATTCCCTTAGTTTCTTCTCGTTTTCTTTTGTACTATCTTTCCCGCCTAATTCGTTTATATGAGTAATTAGCTTTTCTCTTAATTCTTCCAAAACCGACGTGTGAAAGTCTAAGCGACGTACGCCGTGGAGGTCAAGTAATGGTAACATAGGTCTAAGAGAAGGCAATAATATACCATTTTCTAGTTGAAACTCTTCAATGGCTTTAAGTGGATCCGTACAACTTGTAAGAGCGTCTCGAAGAAAAGATTGACCTGGTACACCGACGTCTTCTAAGCCGGTACCGGGCAATTTATTAGGCGCAGCCATTACAACGTTATAGACTTTTCTGCAATGTCATAGAAACTGTTTATATTTAAAATTATACTCAAATGTTAAATTATTATCTTATAAATAAATAACACAAGTTGTTTGACGCCAAAATATATGCGTGACAAATATCAATTATCAACTGTCAATTTGATAAGTTGACAAAGGCTTAAGGCATGACGGGAATAGGGATGCTTAAATGAATTAAAATCGATATTTCGGTCATTATGTAACTAATTTCGAATCTATTGTTTTTTATTTTTACTTTATTTTGTTTATAAAATAATATAGTATTACTAATAGATATATTATGTACACAGACGTATAGACGTATAATAGACACGACTAGTCTATCTTTTGTTTCTGAATAAACAATTATTTATTAGATGTGTTCTTCAAGTATCTATTCACCATACCTATCATAAAGGCCAGACAATTAAGAGTCGTACTTGCATACCTATGATACCGTATCAATGGAAGGCAGGAGTATCACAACTTTAATAAGTTGACACACTTTGGTGCCACGAGTGAACGAAACAACGAACGATGAAAACGAACAACACAATGTAATTTAAGTGTGTGATATTTAATTAGTGACATAGGTCACTATAATTTACTAGTTTTAGTATTTGTGATTATAGCAACAACTGAAGTACATCAATTGTGAAAATTTCATCTTACTTGCGGTATGTTGACAGACAGATGGGCAGCGCAGTCTTAATCTTAGTAATAGGGAACATGCATGAAACATAGAGGCAGCACTTTCGCCGCCTTAATGATCATTTTAGGAATCAAATGCTAGCAAAACACTAAGCAAAAACAACGATAATGACATGTTGACATGTCATATCATACGTACAAACGAAAATTTGATAGAATTCGGTTCACATTTCAGCCAATAGTTAACGTGGCAGTCTAGGAGCTTGTTCCTTATAAGAGTCCCGTTACCGACTACTGACTAGCGAGTCATGACATAAAAAAACCCGCCGAATTTAAAAAATTTAATACCTGGCAATACAGCACATTTATCCAAAAAGTTTGATACTTTGTATTAACCCCTTATTATTAATTTAAATTTTATTAATTTTTGGAAAATGAGCTCATTTTTATCGGATGTTAGATAAGTTTATTATTTAAATAAGTACTCATCTCTCATCATTCAAATTGGGCCTATCCGAACTAGCCTGATCTCTTCTAATGTAGTTATTTGGAGATTATTGAAACAACATGCTTCTTAACCGAACCGGTCCTGGCCGCTCAAGTAACGATATCTTAGAATAAAAAATACAAGGGG
>LUGF01031057.1:7543-28587 GCA_001625245.1 Calycopis cecrops
CGTGTCGGTCACTTTTTAGCTGCCGCACGCGAGCTGCTCCCCTCCGTTAAAGGTGGGGAGTTGAGGACACCCGTTGTCCTCGGATAGATAATAATAGTACAACCTATTAATCGCAATAAGTCCGGTTTGCCTTCTCCAATTAGTCTGGGAAAGAAGGGGGGGTCTGTCCCCCTATCGACCACAAGTACAGAGGTTCGACGCTCCAGGTGAGTTCACCTCTCATATCGATGAAGCTGCACTGACCTTCAGTCCTTAGCGTAATTTCTACCTAAAAAAAAAAAAAAATCCATGTCGTCTAAAGGTGACGCCCAAATGATTAAGCGACTCCACACCGCGTAAAATGTGGAAGTCGAAATGATTCAAGTTACACCTTAGTAAAATTTGTAACCGGAGAAATGCTTTAGATGATATCAAATGTTATTTATCTGAGAAAGGAAAATTTGTTTGTATATCAATTCATAATATCAAATATGGTTCAAGGACACTTATGAAAAAAGTTAAAATCGGTGTCGGATTATACTAGTACTACCATTTTTGCCAAAAAATTATTTAGATTTAAATGCCAAGAAAAGTTGTATTTTAACGATTCCGTAATCGTTCGGCGCAGAAAATTTTTGACCTTACGGTAGAATATTATTTTGACGCTCAGAAATGAAAACTTTGAATTGGGTTAGTAGTCGTTTCACCCAAAATGTTTGCCCAAATTGGGTGAAACGACACTTTCTATTTTTTAGACAGTAACTAGGAGTCGTTTCGCCCAAATTTTATTTGACAGTTCACACAAAGAAAAATACAGTCATGTTCATAATATATTAATATTCATCATCATCAGCCGGAGGACGTCCTGGTACCTCCGAGTAAGTTTACCAGAAACACATAAGTTACGAGAAGGTGTACCTATACTCCTCATGATCTCTGCGCTCCTGGTACCTCCGAGTACGTTTACCAGAAACACATAAGTTAGAAGGTGTAGTACAGTGCAAAGAATGGGTTACAAGCAACTCCTCATGATCTCTGCGCTCCTGGTACCTCCGAGTACGTTTACCAGAAACACATAAGTTACGAGAAGGTGTACAGTGCAAAGTATGGGTTACAAGCAACTCCTCATGATCTCTGCGCTCCTGGTACCTCCGCGTACGTTTACCAGAAACACATAAGTTACGAGAAGGTGTACCTATAGTACAAATTATGGGTTACAAGCAACTCCTCATGATCTCTGCGCTCCTGGTACCAATTTTTTTATATTTATATCTATAGACTATATATCTTTTTACGAAGGCAACAACAAGGGCAACGCGTCTATCTATATTACCGCTACACGGATGTCTATGGGTGTCGGTAGTCATGAAAATGGCTCCGACTGCTCGTTTGTCCCCTTAAGAACCTCCTCTTTTTTACGAAAGCACTCTGTACTCGATTGTACCTAAATCTTGTATGTGTTGAATAAAAAAATAAAATTTGGGCGAAACGACTCCTAGTAACAGTCTAAAAAATAGAAAGTGTCGTTTCACCCAATTTGGGCAAACATTTTGGGCGAAACGACTACTAACCCAAACTTTTAATTTTATTCCTCACAGTTATGATTTGTCAGACATGGTTGTCTTGTTATAGGACCTTGACTTTTGACATATTACGAATCTAATATATAATGAAATTGCGAATACCTTCTTGATCATAGTATTTCTATTTTCTTTCCCTGTACATAACGTCGAAATTGTTGCAATGTATAAAACAATTGTGATATTCTTGTTATCTTTATTAGCATTTACCATTGCATCCGAACCAGGATGTCCTAGTGAAGCGAAACCCGTGGAAAATTTTGATGTGACTAGTGTAAGTTTATTTAACTTAGTTTAATAATATAGTATTTAATTTATTACCATTATCAAATACATCTAATACTTGACGAAAGCAAGACTGGTTTTCCTTTATTCGTCTGTTCATCTCGAAAAATAGGGCCCTCTGCTGTCGGTATGCCACTAAGATCGTATATCTCATGAACCTTCACGTCTATATACCTATCTAATTGAAATATTCACGAATGGTGTTGACTTTAACATCATCCGGGAATATTTATGTTGCCGCTATGACAAGAAATAGTAAAGATAATTGTCACTGTGAACAACCATTACAAAGTTATTTGTGTAGTTTGTTTACTATAAATATAAATAACCTAACTGAAGTTAAAATAATAAAAATTACAAAGCAACGATCCTTTTATAAATACAAATTAAACACTAATAATAGCTTTTGATTCTTTTTATTTAGTGGGCTAAAGGAATATGGCACGAAGTCGCAAGATACGATTACGAAGTGGAAACAGATCTAACGTGTGTTAGCTACGACTTGAGATTGCTTGAAAATGATTTTTTGTCTGAAAGTGTCAACGCCCTGAGATCTTCTTCAGACTTTGTTCGCGCTAAAGGAATATTTTTTTCCGAGGATAAGACAATTGGTTTTCTAAATGTCACTATTTCTTCCGGGGCAGGTATGTATAGCCATTTTTTTTATTAATTAATTAATATATTATTTAAAAATTGCTTACTATTTAGGTGGTGTTTTCTCGAAAGTTCTTGGGAGGGATATAATATATATAATAATAAACGATATTTTAGGTGCATTTAGGTTTATTATATATTTGACTTTGATTACAGGTTGTCTCTCTGTGAATACCAATAGGTGATAAAACTGTTTTATAAAAAATAAAATTAACTTGTTTGAAGGTATTACAAGGTATTATATTATTATACCTACTCTTTGGTCACTTTAATTATAAAATTAGTGTTACAAAAGTTATAGATGTGTGCGTAGGTACTGTAATGTGCGTGTTGTTAATTTAATAAATTGTAAAAAAGAATCCATTCGACATTCAATACAGTTTGACTGTGTAAAACATTCTTGTAAATAAAATCTAAATAAATATACCGATATAATATTCGGGATAATGTGATGCATGAGTTAAAGCATTGTGTTTATATATTATACACATAAATTATTATCCTATTAACATATTGATTATTGTTTCAGACCCAAATAAATTATTGCAATTGCCTGCATATGTAGTTTTCCAAGAGGACAAATATTTTGTTGCTTACAGCTGTAATTACTATAAGGATATCAAACAAGGTACGATATTTAAAAAAAACATAGATCTTATGTAGAAGTAAATATCAAAAAATCAAAAATTATGAATGATCTGCGACGTAGGTCATTTCAATTTCATACATGTATAATATTTATGTTTCACTAATACCAGCTATGCGACCGAGCTCTATAAATAATACTATACTATATTTATAATATGTTATAAGACTTTTTGTTTTTAAAGTGATGCTAAATGGCGCTTTTTATGAAGACTGAAAAGTTTAAAGGTAAAACAAATATATATATATATATATATATACCTCTGTATAGTAAAAAAATGTCATATACCTATTCAAACGTGATGTTATAAATTTGCAGATATCATTATTGACGTGATAACGTCTTATAAATCGATAGAGCAGGCTGTTCCAAAAAATTTGACAACATGCGGCGTTACCTAGTTGTCAAATGTACATGTTGAATTGTATGTACTATGTTTTAGGATTATTTGCAAAATAAAGGAACAAAAAATTTAAATTGGACCAGTTACATGTTCCCACGGTCAAACTTTAGATCCGAGGCTTTTGGTCACATCTAATGAAACCACGGTATAATATTGGTATGAACACCCTAACCAAAAAGTATTGTGTAAGCGATAGCGCGATGTAGCAATCGTTATAACGCCATCTGTTATGCATTACACGAACTATATATCTGCTATGAACGAACAAATAGATTTGTGCAAGCTATAGCGCGATGTAGGATACGTGATAACGCCATCTGTTATGCATTAGACGAACTATATATCTGCTATACAAATAACTTGCAATCTAACATACCATTTCCAATTACCTCTTTCTCTATATACATACAAATCTATTAAACAAATGAAATTAAAATTTTCTTTTGTAAAATGCTACCATTCCATCAGTATTTTCTTAAGACGTTGTCACGTTCAACTATCGTCAGTAAATCGACTTTACAGACAACCGATGTTTTTTTTGTAATACAGTAGGTAAATTAAAATTATTGTTTTTTGTTTCAGAATACGCTTGGATATTATCCAGAGACCTAAAACAATCTGATGAACTAGAAGAGGCTCGCAATATTATTAAGTCCTTAGGATATTTGGACATGGACAAATTTTTATGGATAGATAATTCCGAGTGCAATGCTGATGAATAATGATTGGTTACCTATTATTGAAATTATACTAGCAACTTTTCGAACTGCTAAGTATTAAAATACTGAGAAAATGTTTATTTTTAATTTAAATTTCCAAATTACCATAACACAAAAATACTAAGGGTAGTTCCACGATGTATTGCAGCCATTTAACCACACGACTAACAAGAAACCGGCTAACATGATCAACCGCAAAGTGATGCTATGCTGTCCCTTCTCGTGCGGTTTGTGAATTCCCGGTAGCGCAGGGGGAGCTGAGTTCCGGTAGTATATTTGAAGGAAAGAGGGAATGAAGCAACACATCTGCACGACAATTATGCGGAAATATACATCATACGGGCTCAGTCTTACTCGTTCCTGTTTATACTATAATATAAACATCCTTTATCTTAATTCTTAGTGACTCTTTACGTCTTAACGTCATCATGACAAACGTAATTTTTTCGTTTAGATAGTATATCTTCACCCCCGATTGGCATCTTGCCGTGGTGGGTGGGGGTGCGTGCGTGTGTGAACCCTACGGCTATGCCGCACAGGGCTACCCATAACGGACAGGCTTGGGGAGATAGGCCAGACTAAGGGCTGTTTACTTGTTTGGCTGTGGGGTCCTCCACCCGTCCCTTTGAATAAGCAGACGGCGGCGTGAATAAGGACAACTGACGGGTCCAATTCGAACAAATTGAGATTGTTAGAGTATTGGGGCTAGGGATCAGGATGGGAACCGGAGCCCGTTCAGAGGCAGCGGGATAGTCCCCAAATAGAAAGAAATCTGGCCTTTTTACCGAGGCCAGCCTGCCACTGAAGGGATCCTGTTGCCTATTGCTCTGAGTTCTGTAAATAGACCAACATCTATTTTTCATCTTGATATATCCACGGGATCGAAGCTTACGCGGTTGAAACCGTGGAACGCAGCTAGTAATATATAATACTAGCTAGATGACTTATTTGTGAATCTAAACCATACTCAAATCAATCATTCAACACACAAAAAAAAAATCGTCAAAATCCGTCGAGTCGTTTAGGAGGAGCTCAGTGACATGCACACGCACACAAGAAATACACATATATATTAAGATCAGATTGAATATAAGATAATGATATCAATATATCTGATTAAAAGCCGTTTGTTTGGATGCGGGCGAATCCACGATAAGCTGCCAGTTTCACAACGCCGGGCTACTGCGTTTGGTGCAATTTCTGTGAGAATAATGGAAGTCATGTTATGACATTTGAGAACATAATTAGAATAGTTCTTTGCTGATCTTAAGTAAAAAAATTAACATTACGAAGATTATCAAATGAATGGATATTGATTTTTATACAAAGAGATTTAAATCTGTGTTGCCATATAAACTGGTGTCAGCTGGATTTTTTGAAAATATATTAGCCATTGTATTATAGACGTATTATAATGAAAATAATGAAAGGGTAAATAAATTCTTATTATATTATAGAATTTCTCATAGACTAAATAAAAAGTATTTGTTTAGTCTATGGAATTTTTAATAATCTTGATGTATAATACATATATTTTATATATCAATAAAGGAGGCAGAAATAGATGTTAATGGCATATTATTATATTATGTTAGATAACTGTTTAAGGCTAGAAAGCTAACGCTTTACCTTTTACCTGCTTTTTATGATCTTTCAATGTTAAAGAAAACTCTCCTTCCAAAGGAATATGGAAATTGCAAATTCGCTTGAGAGGTTGTTATTTTGTAAAGTTGAAAGCTAAAACTTTATTATCTACTGATCAACTGTTTAAAAAACTGAATACCTTAATATAGTTTCAGTATGTATGTATATTCTTTATTCACATAAAAGGATGAAATAGAGTTGTGAAACTTATACAGTCAACGCATATAAATAAAATCAAATAAAAATGCATTTTTGCAAAATATGTTAAATAATAGAAAAGTCTATCAGAAACTTCCATAAGCTGGAGCAAACTCGGTTAAAAATTGTAAGCCCGCAATAAAGTTTAACTAGCCGTAAACTTTATGCATCTGGTAATAACGGAGCACACGACGGTACTGGAAACTTGATAAAATTGGTACGCAACCGGACACTACGAAATAACTCACTCTAAAAATTCAACAATTACTCTGTATTTTCGCTTCCCGTTATTTCCTCAAAGCAACAAATACTCAGGCAAATTAAAATGCTTGTGCCCTGCAATACCGTATGAATATGAAATGAAATATTTTGGTGGCTCTAGGTTTGTAGCCATCTGAAATATTTTATTAAATTGTAGATATTTTATACAAAATGGATATCGTGAAAATTATTGTGGGTTTTTACCATGTAAGCCCGTTTTCAATATTCTAGCTATCAATGAATTTGGCTACTATAATATACTGGAGATAGAATTACGACTCATTCTTGTTGCATATTCATACCTCGCATTAGGGTTTAGAATTGGAGTCAAGATCTCTCCCAGTAGACCTTTTTAAACCCAATCTTAGGGCTCAACCAGTTGGTTTTAAGACACCACGTCGTATCATTCTTGCATGCAGTGTGGTGGTGAAGTTGGACCTGGACTACCAGGGTGCCTCTCGCTTACACGAGACCGGCGTAGTGACACCTGTGCTGTCGGGTTTCGTGCAGTGTGTAAGTAGCCGGTGGCTTATGGAATTGGGAGGAAAAAGGAGGGTAGCGTAACTGTATAGCCTCTATGCGGATGTCTATGGGCGTCGGTAGTCTTGAAAATGGCTTCAAATAAAGATAGGTCGATATGCAGCATCGATCTAAAAGGCGCGTCCGAGGAAGTTTTTTTTTTCTTTTTTTTTTTTTTATGGTATAGGGGGGCAAACGAGCAGTTGTAGCCATTTTCATGACTACCGACGTAGTACCTCGCACTCACCTGATACAGCCGCCAAGTGACAACTATGCTGTCGGTTTTCTTGCAGTTTCTGGGTTTTCGGTGGCCCGTTCGAGGTGAGGAAGATGGAGGGCAACACTGCTGCGTGACATATAATATGTAGGTATATAAGGTTGATGAAAGCGAGAGGCTTTAAATAAAACCACATATTTAGTGTATCATTTCTAGGGTACATGACAAAAATCAGATTAATCGGAGCAATAGTCATTGGCCACAGGAATTTTTAAAGTTTTTTCTCACGTCGTACACGCTGTATCATCAGCGGATCGAGAGCCCTGCCATCCTTAGTCCGCCGGGGCTATTCACTCCGTGCGAGGCATAGCCGCCCCGTACTAAGCATGGTTACATTTTTTCGCTATTTAACTTGTTTGAAAAAAGTATTTTCGTATACTTGTAGTAACCCTTTTTTAGTACTTTCGGATTAACTGTAGGTACTTATAGTATATGTGGTTTAATTTAATGCCTCTCACTTCTATCAACTTAGTATATTGCACTAATCACCAATATGCTCAGATTGCTCAAGAGTTTTTTTCTGCATTTCGGGTAGTGTGAGAATCGGCCAACATCTATTTTAAGTCTGGATATTTCCACGGGATCGAAATTTACGCGGGTGAAACTGCGGAGCGCAGCGAGTTATGCCATAACAAAAACGATTAGGTTAGGTGCTGCAAAACACTGATTCACGTCAGTCAGAGATATATTGTAGTTTATTTTGTTGACGACCAGGCTGGCGCAGTAGTACAGAGCTCGAATAAGCGGAGCATGTTGCGAAAGGGATCGCGGGCTTGAATCCCGCCTAGATTTATCTATGTATTTATATAATAAAAATCTTAAATAACATATGAAACTTCTTAAATTACCTACTTAGCACGGGGCTAGACTAACGAAGGTAATGTAATAAATCCTCAGATATTATTATTATTATTTAAACAGTAACGTCTCAAATTTCCGATGCGAAATTTTATTATAACTAACTTTTACATCAATGTCAAGTTTCCCGACCAAAGGCCTCATGCTTTCCGGGAGAAGGGATAAGCGCAGCTTCGCCGTTCGCGCTTCAATAAACTTGTTAGTTTGAAACTTCGTCAATTTTGTCTTGTGCCAAGTGATTGGTATTACTAAGCTGCAAGAATTTCGTACTTTACTTTATATTAATTAGATTTCAATTTTGCTTATTGTTATATATTACAACAAGCTGGTGCCCTTCGTTCGCGTAGCGTAGTACTTTTATAATCAATGTGATTTGTTATTGTTTGCTTCTTTCAAATTTTCAAATAAAGGTAAAATATAATTACTGAATTTCCCGTAGAAATGAACGATTTTACCGCAATAAAAAGTATTCTAGATGTTGACCAGGATTAGTATCTATACCCCACAAAAAGTTTCATTCGAATCCATCCAGCAGTTTTGAAGATTAGCCTGGACAAATAGACAAGCAGACAGACAAAAATTAAAAAAAACATTGAAAGGTGTTCTAATACTATTTTAACATCGCCCCCACTTAGTTTTTCGTAAATATATTCAATGTCATACGGATTTTACTATTTTATTATATGTATAGATTTTATCATTGGTCAGTATCAGGTGGTGTCGTGCTGCATGGTAGCCGAGTTGAGACAGCACAAGACAAAAGGTGCTCACACGACTCCGCTGTAACGTGACAGCTAAGTTGTCACGTTTCCTGCAGGTTGTGAGTTTCCAATGGGCCATTGGAGGAAGTAAGGGTGTGTTGCGCCAGCACAGAATTTTGGTTGAGGTTTAACTCCTATGATATTCAGTAAGTCTGGGAACAGACTGCAAAGGCATTCCAAATTTTCATCTTGATATTTCCACCGGATCGATTTTTTTTTAAATATTTTATCGGGGCAAACGATCAGTCGGAACTATTTTCATGACTACCAACGCCCATAGACAGACATCCGCATAGAGGCCATACACATGCGCTGCCCTCCTTTCTCCTCCCTTTTTTATCCGGCCACCGGCTACTTATTTTTTAGGCGAGCGATACCGCGGGGCGCAAGTAGATTTCAAAAAATACTGTTATGCCTACTGTAATGTCCTAAAGGCTAGGCTATAAATTAATACTGCACTATACATGCGCAGCCTAGCTCGGGTACCACTGGCTCATAATCTATACATATAATAAATCTTTAGAAGGGTCAATTCTGTACATTGAAAATATTGAAAAAATAAATAGCCCAAACCCAAATATGCGATTAAAAAAATTTTTGTCTGTCTGTCTGTATGTTCAGGCATCACGTGAAAACTAACGGTTTGATTTCGATGAAACTTGGTATAATTATATCTTATTATCCTGGGCATAAAATGGGATTTTAATTTTTTTATCCTGGAAAAATACGTAGAAAAAAAAATCCATCCACGCGAAGACCGACATCCGCGCGGACGGAGTCGCGGGCGGAAGCTAGTGTATGAATAATAATTATGCGCGTATATTTCACTTAAAATAAATTGGAATATTAAAATGAAAAAATACTCATACGTAAAAATATAATACTACTGTATGTAAAAAAAGGAGTCCAATATAATATTGTCTGAAACGAACGAAAAACGTCATCTAGCATCATCGTATTTGCAACAAACTATTTTATTTTATCCAAATGTTTATAAAATTTAAAGTGATTACAAATGAACTCAAACTTTATCTGATCCTGGAGACATTGTTCGCTATAAAAGATAAACGGTGGCTGTAATTTTAGCTCCCCTATCTGAGTTCCCCAGCGAAAACAAAACGTCCCCTCGGTAATTTTAGAATGTACTAGCATTTGTCTCGACTACGGTAGACAGCAATGGTTTAAAACGAAAATTAGCAATATTTGCACAAAATATTTTAATATTGATTGGGAGTTACAAGGTACTTATTATTGTGAAAACTAAATAATATTAGGAGTTAGTGTGTTTGTACTAAAAATAGAAATTCGATTTTTTTTATTTAATATTTTCGGTCCCGATCAAATCGGACCCGCCATTCGTTCCAATCCACGTCGCCCTCTAACTTAGTAAAGTACCTAAATTATTATATACTAGCCGGTAACCGACTTCAAGACTGACTCAAGAATTATTTCAAAATATTATCTTGATAAATTTTATGTCTATGTATTTTACATTTTTCAAGCTTTTTAGTCCTGAGGTAGTATTGAAGTCGGCTAGTCTTTTTTTAAAAAGTAAATTTATTATAAAACTAGCCTTCGCCCGCGGCTTCGCCCGCGTGGATTTCGGACTTCAAAAATGGTTTTGTCATTATTATACATAATCTAATATTATACTGAAATATATATTATATTAAATATATATGTATTGTATGAAACAATAAACCGCTTTGAGAATCGAATTTGTCGCCGCGCATTTTGGGCGCTTTAGATATTCCGTTTAAGTCAATCTTATCGTGATAATAACTTTTAATCTATTCGTCCAATTTACTTAGTGTAAAAGACAAAGTTTATCTACATTCAATACGTAAAGTAGCAGATGTATAAATTTTCATACGAGTTCGATAAATATTCTAAAATGTGCATCGTTAAAAAATATCCAATTTCATTGAATGTTTGGTTCACTATTTTGGTCATAGTGATTTACACATAAACGATAGATATATTATGCTGTCGCGGACTTTTATTTAGAACTGTTTAAGATAAATAATCCTACAGTAATTATCTTTGTGTAACTCCAACGATTAGGGCAGCGCACGCCAATATTGCTCTCAGGAGGCTGATTTTTTTCCGACTTACTTGACAGTTATCGTTATATTATAACCAAATTATAAAAAATCCCTATAAATTTTAAATTATTATATTATTCTGATATGAAAGCTATATTACTGTAAAGTTTCATGAAAATCCGTTCAGTAGTTTTTGTGTGAAAGAGTAACAAACACACTCACAAACTTTCGCCTTTATAATATTAGTAGGATAGGATAATAATATAACTGGGATTTGCAATAGATACTTTTGCTGATATTTTAATAAAATCTATTTTGTATTATTTTTATTTTGCAAATGGAAAATAAGAAAATTAGGTTCTATTACATTTTTATTGATATTTAAAATTGTAATAAAATGAAAATGTCATGTTATATTAATCTGATTTTTTGATATAGGTATGCAATATGCATTGTTGTAGCCAAAATTAAATACGATAACTTGAGCCTGACAAAAATCTACTTTCATTTTCAAACTGAAAACAATTATCACTATAATCATACGAAAATATCAGGTGTAAGTGAAATAATTAACAATTACAGAAGCAATATCTGGACCCAAACCAAATAGAGTTTACCCACATTAAAAACGACGACCCGGACAGAAGTGGAAGCATGTCACACCGATACATTCATGTGATTAGAGCGCTTCGTGCTTTAGAGTTAGTTGGCGCCGGCAGAGATTTGATAGAACAAGGCTAGAGTGTTAAGTGAGCTTGAACTACATGAGCTAAAGACACTTTTGATAACGTATTTTGCTGTACCTATGACAAGATCTCAAGTTAGAGGTTTCATGAAATAATGGGTGCTTTTGCGTTTTATTTTTTAATTTCAACAAATCTGGACTCAGCGGAACTATGCGCAGTAGTGCTGTTTCTTGGAGTGCACCTAAGTATTTCCGTCGATCCTGTGTCTTTTCACCTATCCTATTAATTACTGTACCCTAGGAATAGCCTTCTTAGTAACTTAAATTTTTTAAGAATTTTTACAGTAGTACCTACCTTTATATAGTGTACTTCATATTATAAGACAAATAAAAGACATTTATATAAAATTTTTACGTTTATTCAGTCACTTCAATCCTATAGAGCAGCGGCCGGCAACCAGCAGCCCGCCGACGTATTACTTGCGGCCTGTGAAATAAGTTATAAATATCAAAATTATACTTAAGTACTTTGGGCTAGGGTTAATATCAAATATGCGGTCCACCTTTACTTTATTTTGCCGCCTTGTGCCCCTTGCCTGCCAAAAGTTTGCCGACCGCTGCTATAGAACCTTTATTAATCATTTGTCAATCCACAGTTGCTTCTCATTTTCAAGATGATTTTGATTTTTAAGACATTTTTTCCGCTGAAAATCTTCAAAATAAGACCTTAACCGATTTTCGATCTTAAATAAATTAAAATCAGCTTTATCACCATTGTATTTAGCAGTATCCAGAAGAAGTCCTCTGCCGGACTGAGGCCTTTTACAGAGAGCGTAAATGTCCTGGTTACAAGCTGCCTGGCTTCAGCAGGCTCCCCGTGACCTTGACCGGTTCATCAGTCCACCAGTTTAAATCGATTTAACGGTGTAACGAAAGTTCTCTGAATGTAAAATATGTAATAGGCGAGTAGGCACGTTGGTTAATCGCAGCTCCGTACAGGGCTCCCAGGTCCACGTAACGTTAGCAGAATATTTAACAGCGGGTATATTATTATAAACGCACATCATGCGCTGTTTAATGTTTTAATAAACGTTAACTATATTAGGCCCACAACGTTAAACAATTTAGCGGAAATCCGTTGGATAACGTGGTGTTTAGTTTCTGCAAATATTCGTTAGGTTTGTTTTGATTATGCTTAAATTTACCGTAGGTTTGGTAAAACCTATGACTTATGTTACGTGTACTAGGTTCGTTTATATAATAACTTTTATATCAGTATGTTATTTAAGAGCGTTTACGCCTTCCAACGCAATTTGCCTTGAAAACAGTACTTTTCAAACACCTTAAAATCATGAACCACTTATCTTATATTATATGTTACACACTAATAATTGTAGGACATTTTCTTGTCTAAATAGCTAGTAGAAAAAATATTTCAATTAATTTAGTATGTACGCATTCTATCATGATTACTTATTAGAGGTTTGTTAATTTCCCTTTTAGCGTCAGTTTCGAGGCTCAAAATATCATAAAAGAACTGAAATATATAATTAACAAAAAATAATAACCACTTGATAAGATCCTTGAGAAAATAGTTAGTAGAAAAAAAATTGGTTTTGGTATCTTTATCTATGAGAAATTAAAATTCAAAAGATGTGAAATATTTCAAATTTTATATTAATTTTTCGACGATATACCTTATTTAATTTAATATAATAATAGCTTACCAATAAACTAGAGCATATTCTTTACAATCATGCTTTTAAAGTTTTGATTATTGTATAGTAATTATTTTTCTGTAAATTTTTTAAAACGTCTCTAAAACACTGGTCGTAAACGAAATCAATTCATTACGTGGATCATAGTGGGTTAATTTGACTATAGAATATACTAACATTATATATATGCTACTCACACGGCGATCCGTATGTGTGGGTTCGAATTACCCATGAATTACATAAAACCACGTGCGCAAGGCGTAAACGCTCTTAAACCACTCTCACAACACTGGCACGATGATATCACGACGATCAAAAGTACAATTGTCATGAACAAAATGCAATTCCTTACAGTCTTCCTAGGGGTAAATATTATGCACAGTTGGAAGACAGAAAACGTTGTCGTCTCCCAATTAAAATCTGAATATTCTCGAGAAAATTTTTTGTAAGAGGTAGTGCCACACTGCATGCTTGCATGCAGTCTAATTGGGCCGGCACGACCGGGGAGGTACCTCTCGCTTAAACGAGACTGGCGTAAAGTGACAGCTGTGCTGTCGCGTTTCGTGCGGTGTGTAAGTAGCCGGTGGCCCATGGAGGTAGGAGGAGAAAGGAGGGCAGCGCATCTGTATAGCCTCTATGCGGATGTTTGTGGGCGTCGGTAGACATGAAAATGGTCCCGGCTGCTCGTTTGCCTTCCTATATCATAAAAAAAAAAAACGTAACCGTTCCTCCTTGTTTTTTTGTGCCAGATGTGGCTTCCTTGCTGTCTTGCGGTGATGTAGACCTTCCGCATGTAGTGCATGTAGGGCAGACAGTTCGCAACGATGTGTTAAATTCATCTGCAAACAGTCTCACTGAAATAATAATCGTTTATGTAACTGTCGTATAATGAAGGGTATTAAAACCCGAGTGTGAGATTATAAAACGAGCGCAGTGAGTTTCTTAATAGTAGCGAGTATTTTTTCACTAATGCAATTAATCAAACAACAAGAGTAAAAGCTGACTATAGTTTATTTATAATAATTGTTCAAATTTTGGATCGTACAATTTTGAAAATTAATGATAATTAAATATTGATCCAGCAGCTGTAGCGGTCCGGGGCAAGCAGTAGAGCTCGTAGGTGTATTGTCACAGTGAACTTGCCGCCATTAAAATCTAACCAATGAGAGCGCAGCTGCAGCGCGCGCAGGGCCAATCAGGAGCGAGCGGGCGCTGTTAATGATTTTGACATAAGGTTTGCCCACCGGCACAATGTTATAATGAGATTTTACGATATCGATTTGGATATTATAACATCATGTGAAATTGCTTAAATTGAGTTTTTTGATGTCTGAGCTATAACAGTAGTTATTATAAGTCAAGTATTGGAAACATAAGTAGAATGTTACAACATTCATCATCGGCCTATTTGCATCTAGGACAGATAATTTAAGCAGCGTTTAAACATTTAAACATCTGCGCTCGTGACTATAAAATCCGATTCTAGAGCGGCAGACACGTCCGCACGCACGACACGCATGTTGTGTCACTGCGGGTAGTGCGTGCGAACTGGATGGTAAAGCATAACGTTTTGCTCTTTTTGCAGCCAGTAGGTACATCAAACCAGGCCCTGTCGTGTGCTATGCGACCTTCCGCGATAATTCTCTTCCAAGTATCTCGAGCAGCGGCGACCTCTTCCCATCTGTTGGTTTCTATCTTAAACGCGGTCATGTCACGATTGACACAATCCTTGAAACGCAACAGGGGTCGTCCGGCTGGTCTCTTAGCATGCGCGACCTCACTCAGGAGAGTTTTTTGAGGCAAACGAGTGTATTCCATACGAAACACATGTCCGAGCCACCGCAGTCGTCTTTGCTTCAGCATAGCGGTGATGCTGTGCAACTGTGCAGATTTGAGGACTTCCTCGTTTGTGATACGGTCTCTCCATGTTATGCCGACTATACTTCGAAGACAGCGCAGGTGGAATGTATTTACTCGACGTTCGTGTTTTGCATACAACGTCCAGGTTTCTGCTCCGTACAAGAGAGTGTTGAGGACACAAGCCTGATAAACAAGCATTTTGGTCCCCACTGTAAGATATTTGTTGTCCCACACTCTTTTATGCCGCTTTCCGAACGTGGTAGCCGCTTTGCCGATGCGGTTGTCGATCTCCACATTTAGTGAGAGATTGTTCGACACGTGCGATCCCAAGTAGCAAAACCTATCGACTACTTCCAGAGAGGAACCGTCCAGTAATATTACTGGTGGCACCATCTCTCCCTGCACTAGCACTACGGTCTTCTTCGCATTTATTGACACCGAGAATATCGCGCACGCTCTTGAGAACCTGTCGATGAGGCATTGGAGTTCCACTTCGCTGTGTGCAACAAAGGCGGCGTCGTCAGCAAACAGAAGACTATGTATGTAGAAGTCCTCGTGGAGACGTTTGGACTTGAGGAGTCCGGTGTTAAAAAGTTTCCCATCAGTCCTTGTGTGCAGATGGATACCCTGTTCAGCATCGCCGAAAGCAACTTTCAAAAGCAGTGAGAAAAATATGCCAAACGGGTAGGTGGTAGGTACTAATTGGTAGGTGCCAAGACGCAGCCCTGGCGGACACCTCTACGAACATCAAAAGGAGCAGACGTGTCGCCATTAAACACAACAGCTCCCCTCATGCCCTCGTGGAAAGACTTGACGCGACTCAAGATCTTAGGCGGACATCCAACCCTTTCGAGTACTGTGTATAGCCCCTCTCTACTCACCGTATCAAAGGCCTTGTTAAGGTCCACAAAAGCAATAAGTAGAGGGGTTTGCTGCTCTCTACACTTCTCCTGAACCTGGCGCAGTGTGAATATCATATCCACGGTTGGACGCTGTGCACAGAAGCCGCACTGAGCCTCGGAATATACGCGGTCGGCGAGTTTCTGGAGTTTGCCCAGAACAACACGGGCAAATGCTTTGCCGACGATGCTAAGAAGGGATATGCCACGGTAGGAATTGCAGTCACCGCGGTCATTTTTCCCTTTATATATGGTGACAATATTAGCATCGCGCATGTCTTGCGGAACGCTTCCTTCTTCCCAGCATTTTAAAAGATGGTCATGAAGCACAGGCAGGAGACACTTTATTTTGAGTACTTCTGCGTGAACAAAGTCTTTCCCAGGGCTTTTACCGCTCTTGAGCTCTATGACGGTTTGATGTATCTCCGCTATAGTGGGTACGGAGTCCAGCTCGTGCCAGATTGCTAATTTCGGAATTTGATCCACTGCTACTGGCTGAATGTCGACTGAACACGAATAGAGGCCTTACCAGACGTGCATGTGGAAAAAGGAATTCAACGCAGAGAGGATAAAGAATGACGTGGATGACGAGGCAGCCAGCTTAGCGAAGCTCAGCATCTCTGAAAGCTAAAAAAATAAATGTTGAAACTACTAATGCTACTTGTATAACGGTTGTTGCATAATAAAAAGCAAAGAATGTGTATGTAAAGAAAAAAAAAAAGAAATAAAAATAACATGTTCAAACCTGTTGTTTCAGTGTCCAATGATTCGCATTCTGTCAGGTATTCAAAGCGATTGTGGTGTTCGGGCTGAAAGTTTTCGGGGGTTTGGCATTAAAATGGGGTTATTCGAAGTGATTTCATTAGCCGTAACCGATCTTTGCCTATTTTAGGCATAATATAATATCAGAGACATCCTGGTTGACAAAATGAAGTATTTCTCATGTGTCGTCATTCTATCTGGATTGATCCAGTCCATTTGCGATGCGGCTTCTTCTTGAATGAGCTCATCATAATATAGAGGCCTTCCCTCTCCGAAAAATCAATCACTGGCCCCAGGATTTTCGAGTTTCAGCTATGCGTGAGGAGACTAGCTAGTCAGACAATATTTTTATACTTTCGGTAGAATTAAAAAAAGATTATAATATGTAATATTAGCATATAACATATTAGGATTCGTGTTAATTTAATAATTATTTTTCTATGTAATAATATATTTAATAAAATACCGTCCTAAAATAATGCCCACACATCAAACAACATAAAACCAATTAACATAAATAACTGTTAACGCCAGGACTAGACGCACATACTATTAATTAACTTTGATAAAATACGTGTAATCATTATAATTAAAATAATCAGCCAAGTACGACTTGGAAATCATACCGAGGGTTCCGAACTATCGGGAGATATGAGCATTACAATATATTATTAATATATTCATTGAGCAGTCATTTGGTCTCTGTCAGCCAGGCTTCGACGTGTAATTTCTGATTGTGCGTGACAGATCATAACCAGTTAATATCTCATCGGATATTACACTTGTGATTTTATTTAAAGTGAACGAATTTTAAAACACCGCATACGAGTATATTATGCGCTGTCGAGTATAATTTCTTCCTTTCTTATTATTATGTAATGTGTGATCAGTACATGCAAAGGCAAAGATACATTTATTTGTCGGTACTAAGGCACATTACAGTACACAAGTCACTTAATATTCCCTTATCCTCCTATTCCGATGCGGCGTCAATCCGACTTAACGTGCTCCCCGAAACACGGGGGTACATCCCCGGTTTACATCACCAATTCTTCACACAAAATTGAAAAATTCCAACAACCTCACTACTGTGGTGTAACGTGCTTACCACTGGACCACAAATCAGATTAGTATTATTTTTTTATAAGAACGGTGCTTAGCTACAAATCCCAAAGGCATTTTAATCATAAAATAAAAATAAAAATAGGTATACGTAATTTGTCCGATAAGTAAGTACGTAGCCTATCAAAGATAACATGTTTGAAAAAGTAATAATAATTTTTTCTACTTCTCATAGAAGATCGATGAGTGTGATCAAACGATAATCCAACTCTTGGTAAAACCACATCTGAACAGTATTTTTTCCTGAGGTCTGCATGGTAGTATTATGGAGGATGAAGTAGTAGTCTATAGCGCAATTTGACCAGTTTAACTGTAGTATAGAACAATACTTTTTATATCACAAAATGGGTCCGTTTTTTTCTGCAGCTCAGCGTCGAATTCACTCTAGCTTAAAATAAATAAGATGTTAGATAGGATTTCCCAATTCATGTGGATGTAGGAAACCTTTTTTTATTGGGTTTGTCATAAACTCATATATATGGACCCACATTCATGATATTTAATTTATTAGTGAAATGGGAAATCGTGTAATAGAAACCTTTTCCTGCACCCCCCAACCCTCGTATCGTCAACGTCTACTTACAAACCGCACTAAACATGACAGCATGGTTATCACTTTTACAAGGGAGAAATACCTCCTTGGACCTGCCTGCCCAATTCGCCAGCAATTTACCATGGCGCTACCTCTTACTTATAATTTTTGTTTTATACGTAATTTCTAATTTTCTTAACTTATATTTAAAAATAATTTGTCTTTATTTATCTAGCTGGGGTCATTGAACCGAATATTCATCTTAACGTTGTAGACTTGAAACCTAAAAAATATGCAATTTTATATGACTGCCGATATGATGAAAAAACGAAAAAACGTTCAGGTGTGTTTATTTCATATAAATAAATAATGTAATATCGAATAAAGGAATATCAAATAGGTACCGTATATTTGACTAACATAGTGCCTACTGACAAACATTAAAAAGCTTTAGTATGATATTAAGGATACCTACAAATTCAACCTTATTAATTTGAAACTTGGCTATTTTCTAATTCTGGCCTTTTATATCCTATAAAGACCTAAATCTCCATAACATTTAGGTCTTTATTATTCTGCCTTCCATAGTTGAAAAAAGACATCTAACGACAAGAAACATTTTTTGAATGTCAGAATCGGGAATTTATTTGCTGTCTCTAAAATAAAATTAAAATAATTTACCTACTGAATGCTAGCCAGGATATTCAACTGTGGACCAGCCAATGCCGGAGGTCCTCCACCCGTCCCTCTGAATCAGAAGATGGCGGCGTGGATTCGGACGACCGGCGTGGTGTGCTCCGTTGGAGCATTGGGACCAAGGATGGGAACCTGACCCCATTGCACGGTTCCAACGTGGAGTTAGGGACTGTTCAAAGGAAGCCGGACAGTCCCTAAGAAGGCTGGCCTTTTCACCGAGGCCAGCCTGTCGCTGGAGGCGTCCTGTTGCTTTCAGATCCGGGGCCCTCCAAACATAGCGGCTGAATGCACCCGCAGGGGTTTATTCGGTAGGGGCAACCCAGTTGTCGAGCCCGACACTGTACCCGGTTGAGCCACCCGGGGGTCGTCAACAAAAAAAAAAGGATATTCACCTGTGGCTTCTCTTTTTTTTAATGTACACTTTACTTATAATTCAATTCCTTTTTTGTAATTAACCATTTTCACCTTACCAAAAAATCAATTAAAATATATAAGATAATAATAATCATAGACAATTTAAAAGGTACATTACATTACATTTTACATTTACATTTTTTATTGCAAAGTTTACAAAATACGCAACTTTTTAACAATAAAAGTTTTTTAAATTAGATGTCCTTCTAACATTAAATCTCAGGTAATTTTTTAATAATGAAAATTGTTCAATATTTATTGATATATTTATTAAAACTAAAAACAATCAACAAAATTTCTATAAAAGTTTACTGGTTTTTGGTTTCCTATCTGTTTGTATCTAACAGAATAAAAGTAATAGTAATAAAATACGGGTAGTATTTAATCTTACAACTGTAAATCCACATTTTTCTATCAAAGTATTCAAAATTGCTAACAAAAATACTGAATTGCACACTAAATTTGCGCATCAAATAAATCAAATATACTACACTGTTTGATGTTTAAACCTAATCTATTTTACTGAATTACTATCTGTTAACTTATAGTAGATCTAATTATCCTTTTAGTGCAACGAAACATTTAATCTGTTATTTTGGAATACGTCACCTATTAAATTGTAAAGAACATGAGTTATTCTAAATAAAACACCGGTCATGTTATATATTTCATGATCAGTCATGTTATAAATTTTGGTCTTCTGACCCACTATGATTAACAAGTGGTCGATCCAAGTATAAAATTGGACCAAGTGTTCCGAGTGCAAATAAAAAAAATATCCTAACAACCTAACAACTTCGAACCTATCGAGGTAAATTTGGGTCTTATGACCCACTATGATTAACTATTACAAGTTGTCGATCCGATTATGAAATTAGACCAAGTGTTCCAAGTGCAAATAAAAAAAAATATCCTAACAACCTAACAACTTCGAACCTATCGGGGTAAATTTGGGTCTTCTGACCCAACCCTGGGGGTCAGGGGGGTCCAATGGGGATCGACCCCAAAAATAACCCCAGTTCATGTCCGGCAAAAATAAGGGGTTTTTGGAAGTGACCCTCAGTTGACCCCTTGGGGGTCAGGGGGGGTCCAGTGAGGGTCGACCCCAAAAATGATCCCCAGTTCATGTCCGGAAAAAATAAAGGGTTTTTAGACGATTTTATATTTTGACCCCTGGAGGGTCAAAGGGTCAATTCCAAGAAAAACGACAACCACCATCGAATTCAGGAGGTCAAGCTGACGTGTTAGGGTTACAAATCTGGGGGCCCTTCGGCCCCCCAGTTTCGTAACCCTAACGCAAGTTGTCGATCCGATTATGAAAATGGACCAAGTGTTCCGAGTGCAAATAAAAAAAAACCCTAACAACCTTAACAACTTAGAACCTATCGGGTTAATTTGGGTCTTATGACTCACTATGATTAACTATTACAAGTGGTCGATCCGAGTATAAAATTAGACTTGGATTGGGGATTGAAAATTCGGTGATAGTATTGGATACTTTAGTGTGCAAATCAGTATTTTTGTTAT
>LUGF01031057.1:29919-46534 GCA_001625245.1 Calycopis cecrops
AAGCTCTTTGTCAAATACGGAGGTCAGTTACGTCTTGATGCCTTGAAAAAATCACACTTCTAAGTTAACGCAATAAAAAGTTATAGCCATTTATGCACAAATTTTGTATGAAACAGCACTTTTTCGAAAACCTATAGGGTACTTCCCGTTGAGCTAGAATTCTGAAATTTGGCAAGAAGTAAGACCTTACAGTATACATATAGGAATAAATCTAAAAATTGGTAAATAAAATTTATATCACAGGAAAAATCATTACCAACCTATGCATGTAGTTCGTTTCATACTAAATGTATGCAAGCACCCGCATATATAAGTTTGTCGCAGGGAAGTGTAATTTTCTCAACGTCTATTAGTTTTGCTCATACCTCCCGTTCCTACGGAACCCTCGGTGTGCGAGTCTGACTCGCACTTGGCCGGTTTTTTTTTAATGTACACTTTACTTATAATTCAATTCCTTTTTTGTAATTAACCATTTTCACCTTACCAAAAAATCAATTAAAATATCTTACGGTTTATTGATTGGACGCAAATAACCATTTACGCCCTTTCAATCTCGTACTTAGCATCAAGTTTATTCGATACATCTTTTTATCCATTGATAAGATAATAATAATCATAGACAATTTAAAAGGTACATTACATTACATTTTACATTTACATTTTTTATTGCAAAGTTTACAAAATACGCAACTTTTTAACAATAAAAGTTTTCTAAATTCGATGTCCTTCTAACATTAAATCTCAGGTAATTTTTTAATAATGAAAATTGTTCAATATTTATTGATATATTTATTAAAACTAAAAACAATCAACAAAATTTCTATAAAAGTTTACTGGTTTTTGGTTTCCTATCTGTTTGTATCTAACAGAATAAAAGTAATAGTAATCAAATACTCAATTGATTCATTCATTCAAATCACTTTATTAAAAAAGCAAAAAGAGCTAACGCACACGTACATATTGTGTTGTTATGTTGTTACAACTGTGTGTGATTTTTGTGTAGTTCTTAAGTGCCTGATATGTATACAGCTTCGGATTAAGCTCCGGCGTGGCCCGGAGCTGGGAGTAAAAAGGGGCCCCTAATGGGCACAAAAATTATCGTCATAATACCTATAAATATCATAATAAGAATAGTATTATATATAATTAATTACTTGTACTTTGAGTACCAAAAAAAATTGCATTTTCTTAATGCCCACAACTACACTGTATTTATTTTTATAAGTTTTCACATATTCCTGAAGTATTTCAGCATTAAATTCCGGTAATTTGCAATTGTGATTGAAATTAAGTGATCTCGAGAAATAATTTTTGATTTCAGTAGCTTTAAACAAACAGCCGCAAGTAGAGAGATACCTACTTATTCAACAAGTTGTCTTTGTTTATCAAATTAATGTAAAATGTTAATAAAAATAATATGCACTTATGTAAGCAATGCTTCCCTGCTTGAGCAGTAGTAATTTTGTGACGCCCTTTTAGAAATTCAGAAAGTTACAAACTCATCAACGGCTTTTTATACTACTGTATTTTGAGCAGCTTAGAACTTTTCCCTGCTAAGAAGTACTCCAAATTTTGGAAATTTCGGAGAATGTCGATAACGCAAAACTTTTAATAACAATTCCGATAGTGATTTTCTCCAGGAGAAAAAAATCACTAGAGGTCTGAGAACTACTATCGATTTCAGAGTCGCGGAGAGAGGGTGCTGGCGGACCTTTTGACCATTACGATTAAATAATAGTTAAATTAGTTATTATAATCTCTCTTATATCGGGGTGCATGTCTTTCAACCAATAGAGAGAATGGTACCCCTTTCGACCCCAAGCTGCCCGACGAAAAACCATAGCAATCAGATTAAGCGGTATTGAACTTCTCATTGTTTCCGCAGCATTAATTCACGTCCGAAAGGAACTCCCCAGAAGATGCTGCCATCTTGTCGTTGTTGGTGGACTAGCGTGGCTTGTCTCTATGATCCCTAAGGGTATGCAGGGCAGGGCTAGTTATACCGGGCAGCCTAGGTGGTAGAGGCGAGACTAAGAGCAGCTTGACTCGGGGTACTCCCCCGTCCCTCTGAATCAGCAGAGGGCGGCGTGGATTTTAATGAGTAACGAGTCCGACTTGGACATTGGTTACAAGGGCCAGGGGTCAGGTTGCCAACCTGATCCCATTGCATGGTTCCGACATCGTAGTAGAGACTATTTAATGGCAGCCGGATAGAGTCCAAGGAGGATAAATATGGCCTTTTCACCGAGGCCAGCCAGTCGCTGGAGGGATCCTATTGCTTGTAAATTCGGGACCCTCCAATTATAGCCGCTTGCACCCGCAGGTTTTTAGTCGATATTCCACTCTCAAATCTCGAGTCCTACATTGACTGAGGGCTCACCCGGGCTCCTAGGTATCATACCTAAATGTATTCCCCCTGCGTCAACAAAAAAAAACAAGGTCAAATAGAAAGAAAAGCTCAAAGCTACCACAATAGCCTAGAGATCGTTTGTTGTGCTATGTAAGGTTAAGCGTTGACGTAAATCAGCAGCTTGTAAGATAGAGGTTAACTGAGGGTGCCAGGGATTAACGAATGATATTATGATGCTTGTCGGTCCTTTGCATATTCCAGTTTTTTTATACTGGATAGGCTTGCGTTTGGCCACTGTCTCACCTGGTGGAAAGTGTAGACTTGGCCGACGATGGAGCACGCGTGCCTAGAAGATACATATTCACCTTCGATTTAAAGATTTCCAGGTTGTAGGTGTAAGAGAATACAGACGTTGGTAGAATTGGCTTTTTTTCGGTTTTTAGGGAGCTAGGAAGCTATTTATTTTGCCAATTTTACTCAAATGAAAGATCCATTTGGTTGAAATTGGCAAGGTAAAGAAACTTCTTGTAGTAACGATAATAATTATTGTTGTGGTATATAGAGTGTCGTTACATTCTAGAATCGCCTGTTGTTTGTATCTTTCATCAGATCAAAATTCCTTAGCCTGAAGTCTTCAAATGACATTCCTTCTATGCCGCTGCCGAATGCACTTTTAAAAAACGACTTATTAACCATTAAACAAGTAATTAATTTAAAAAATAGATTTCAAAAAGTACTTATAATATAAATTTAATTAAAAAAAATTTAATAGCAATGGCTAATGTAGTGATGTATTCTTTTTTATGCATTTAATGGTTGAGATGTAATGCCTTTTTGTCTCACATGTTCTCGTATATTTAATATTGAATAATAATAAATAGTTATTGCAATAATTTGTTCTTGTTGAATTTGAAATCAGATTTAATATATTTAGGTATACTTTTTTTATTACTTTTAATATCTGAAAAAGTTTTAATATTTGACCTTAAATAACTTTTTTATCACACACGGGATTTATGAAAACTTTTGGCATTTTATTTCTACTGATGTTCCCAAAGTCTATACAAAAGTTTAGTTTAGCTGCGGGAATTTTTGTTATTTGAAATGTCTAATTTGACTAGACTAACTGGAAAAAAGAGGTAAAGAAAGACACGTATATTAATATGTATATGTGTGTAAAATAGCATTATAATATTTATTTCATTTTAAAGCCGCCCTTCAAATAAAAGCTGCTTAGACATTTGAGAGGAACGTGGATGCAACTGCTGGTACATATTTTCTCTGTCCTCCGCACATTGATGTCTTTGTAGTGGTAAAAGGTCGCTTGTATACATTTGCGTCTTTTCAATTAGTTCATAATTGAAAATGTAGGCTCTTTCCAGAATAGCCAAAGGCGTTACACCCGTAGAAAAACGATGTTGACGAGGCGCTCGTGAACAGATGATGACTTTTCTTTTTAGTGTGCACTAATTTTGTAATAATACCGAAGAGGCATTATATTATTTGCAGTTGCGTCTTATCAATTTTGTATCTTAAACATGTGCCTTATCAACTTCCGAGGATAGAAGAATTTCATACAACTAAATGCCGTTTCTACATTAATCTGCCTTTTAAACTAAGTTTAAATGAAATACATCTTTTTAACATCTGATAGACAGAAAAAAAGTTTACAAATACGTCCTATTTCGTTATAATAAATTGTAATGGAGCCAGATATCAAAATGTTAAAAATATAAGTAGATGCGCCTGTTTTCCCTGATTACAGCACAATATACAGGTTTATTTTTTGGTCACCGGCCAAATTACACAGGTTAGGCTCAGAATCAATAAATAATACGATTTATAAAATAAAAAGGAATAAAAAAACAATTACTTAAAATTACTTTGCCCCATGTTATAAACATATTTCTTGGTCACCGCGTGGTATATGATTTGCGAGTGTCGCTCGGCTGGCGTCGCTAACCTTGAAGTCAATACATTTCGCGTATGAACCACGATCGCTGTATTTTTAAGGACCATCTCAAATTGATTTTTATTTAACAAAATAATACAATTAGACGATAAAATTTAAAACACGCCCTTGGAATGATGTTTACTTCCTTTTTTTTTAAATTTGGCCGGTGACCAAAAAATAATCCTGTATACCTAACTGAATTTCGGATTATTATTCGGAGTTTTTATTAATCTAATTGTATATAAATTGTAATCTAATTGTTTAATTGTTGTGTAGTTGTTTAAGAGAAAGAAAGGCTTTTTAGCTAAAATCAATAAGAATGTTTGCTTTACAGAGTTAGCATGGGTATCGACAAGAGATACACATGTACACCAGGATATTGAAGACGCTATCAATTCATTTCAATCAAGAGAACATTTACCTATTGGACACAAAAAGATTTTTATGGGATTTTTATGGGATCTTCAGATCATCTTGTGGTGTAGCTAATTAATTATTATAACGACTTAATTAGATTATTTAATTTCATCGGACTTTTACTCACCTGTCTCGTGTCATAATAATAAATTATCAAACGTTAGAATACTTATGTTAATTTTTATGAAAATATAAAATAAATTCTGATTTTTGACACATTAATATTTTTATATACATTTTATAAAAATTTTAAAGATACAAATAATAATACAAGTTAGTAAGATTTCCTAAAACAACAACTTCACGCAAATTCTATACAGTTTTTAAAATAACATAATCACATCAAAATCATCTAGTAAAAAAACCAAGTCTCGCAGTTCAGTTTTCCTACCGTAAAAAGATGTAAAATAAATATGATATGAAACTGCGAGACTTGATTTTTTTACAGAATGTTTTTATGGGATCTCACTTCTTTTTGAAGATAGTCCTACTTTTTCCCCCTCCTATTTATTTATTGAAAGAAAAACCAACATCTATAATATAAAAATATTAAAGCTTGTAAACAAAGGAATAAGCCAAACAAAGGTTTTTACAAATAAAAATTCATAAAGAATTTATTATAACAGAAAGGAACGTCTTTTGATACCTACTACTTTTAGAATATAAATAGAGAATATTCTTAAAGCCTCTGTCTTATAATCTTTTTTAATGTTTGTTGGTAGTCTTCCTCTTTTTCTATTCCGGTAATAATTCTTGAACTTCAGCTACAGTTTTTTTTCAGCTGTCGCGTTTCGTACGGTATGTAAGTAGCCGGTGACCCATGTGGAATGAGGAGAAGGGAGGAGGGCCACGCATCTGTATAACATCTATGCTGATGTTTATGGGTGTCGGTAGTTATGAAAATGACTCCGACTGCTCGTTTGCCCCCCTATTTAAAAAAAATGCATTTTTTCCATATTTCGACATATTTTTCTATGGGACTGTTGTTCAAGGGCTGAGCAGTGAGCACACCCTATCCACCTAGTATCCTCTTCCTTCTATGTATGCCTCATTATACCTCCACACCTAGGTAACCTATGTACATCTATTATTCTATTGCAATCGAAATGCAGATGTAAGTTTGTTCAAATAAATATATGGGATTACAACGTTATTCATGCGGACCGAAATTGCAAAATATTTTTATTTTCCTTGGTTAAGATACTAAACACTAATTGTGTTTTAAATTTGAAGCGTCTATGTCTGCTAGAAGTGCCATAAACTAACAATGATCGGTCAGTCAGTCAGTAAGTGACAAAATCGAGAAAATTTAAATAGTTATAATTCTTAATATATTGGTTCAAATTGAATGAAATTTAAAAAACGTACCCTGTTTATACAATGCCTGCATACCTAGTTACTGAAATTTCATTCTTCCTATGTTATCCACAACGAAGTTATAGGGGATCAGATTTGCCCTGAAACGCTTCGAGAAAAAGATGGTATGGCCGTGCCACTTTTTTTCTCGACTTGGCGGGCCACTGGCGTACCTCCAGATATTTTGGTTTGAACATAGCGTTGACGTCAGTGCAGGACCTTGTAACTCCAGGTCCTGCACTGACACCGACGATAGTGGAGATATCATAATATTCGTTAGGTACTTATCATCCTCAGCCGGAGGACGTACATTGCTGAACATAAGCCTCCCACAGAGAGATCATGGTTAAGAGCCTCCTTCATCCAACGTCTCCTCACAACCTTGACCAGGTCATCAGTTCACCGGGTAAAAACCGATTTAATAACGAAAGTTTTCTGAATGTATAATGTGTAATAGGCGAGTAGGCACGTTGGTTAATCGCAGCTCCGTACGGGGCTCCCAGGTCCACGTAACGTCAGCAGAATATTTAACAGCGGGTATGTTATTATAAACGCACATCATGCGCTGTTTAATGTTTTAATAAACGTTAACTATATTAGGCCACACACAACGTTAAACAATTTAGGGGAAATATTCGTTAGGTTAGTTTTGATTATGCTTAAATTGACTGTAGGTTTGGTAGAATATTATAATGTTATCCTGCCTTATGTTACTTGTACTAGGTTCGTTTATATAATACTTTTAAATCAGTCAAAATCAAAATCAAAAAGTTTTTATTCAAAATAGAATTACATTACTTTTTGAACGTCAACAATAAAATCTACCACCGGTTCAACCCTAGCCCTGTCCTAAGAAGAACCGGCGAAACAAACTCAGTGGGCCTCATGTTGTGATATGTAAAAGTAAAAAATATTAAAATATATTTGCATATTACCAGTGACATAATACAATGAAATGATATAAACAAATATACAAATATATAAATATAAACAAACATGTCATTGTATTACTATACCTACGTCGTAGTAACAACTCTCTGATATCAGTATGTTATTTAAACCACTCTCACAACACTGGCACGATTGTCAAGAACAAAATATAGTTCCTTATAGAGGTAAATCCTTCCTAGAGGTAAATATTATGCACAGTTGGAAGCATAATGTCATTGAGGACTACGGTGTCATTGGAACTGTTGGCACGCGTAGGTATGCATTCCCATTCATCCGGCTCTTGAGCACAGATTAATAAACTTGATGATTGATGTCTTGAGCGCTTATTCAACTCCACATGTTCACACTTATTCTACCTGACTCAGTACTCGGAACAATGTCTTTTTTTACCCGACTGCCACAGAAAGGAGGGTAATGTTTTTCAAGTGTATGTATATTTGTATGTATGTAGATTTGTTTATTTATTTATTTAATTTGGAACACCAACAGCACATACATAGAGTTCTATGTTCCCTGCTACAGCCTGAACGGCTGTATGGATTTTAACGTATGTGGTGTCGTTAGATTCGTCTTGATAGCGCGAGTGACACTGGGTACATAAGAAAAATAAAAAAACAAAATGGCAGATTTCGGACACCACATTGTGAGGTAAAAATTTTTTTTTTGTTTCCAAACCAATCGAGTGGGGTATCAAAATGAAGGGTTTTAAATGGCAATTCCAAAAGTATATATAACTTGCAGTTTTAAGTTCAAATGAAAGATATAACGTTTAACGAAAATAAAAAAAATACTTAGAAATAAAAAACTTACCTACTAACTTACAAATTGTTAGAGGTACTTACTTTAAGCATTCTAAACTGGGCCACTTATTTATAAAAAAAACTAAAAAGTCTGAAATAAAATAATAATTATTAAAAAACAAAAAATCCGACTGCAAAAAATAACCACTAACTAAAAAGGGAAAAACAAGTTATATAATTTAGTGTGTAGAGTATAAATATAATTTATACGTCAAAAATTAACGCAGGCGCACACAGGCGAAATCTCAATAAAAGCTGGCATAAACTGAAAAGTAAAAATGTTTTTAAACGCAGCTTCTATTATGATCCCCGAACGCTCATGGGATCGGTACAGCTACCTGCGCACGCGCTTGCCGCTATGAGTCACAGTACAACCGCTTTCTTAGTTTACGTTTCGACTCTGTCAAACGCGGACGCTTTGTACACTGTTTTTATGCTATTTCAAGTGACAAGTATTGTAACTTTTAGTGGATAAATTAGTGTTTCAACGATGGATGCTTTTCCAGGAGGTAACTATATTTAATTTTTAAAGTATTTCAAATTTATAATGTACATTTTTGGTTAGTTATGTTTTTTTTTAAGAATTTGGTCATTATTTTTAGAAAAATAAACTTCTCAATAAGTAAAAGTTTAATTTCCTGCCGTTTCATGCCCTAAAATATCAACTGTAGCACGCTATGTGAACTCATTAAACAATAAAAGTTACATTTAATGGCGACCGATCTAGACACTTTAACAAAATTTGCTTTTATAGTCGAAGTATTGAATTTTTTTCATAACTGAACGATATTTTTGGTTGCTTTATTTTAATATTCACGGCCAATAAAACCTGGGTTTGTTTGCCACTATATGTACCTATAGTTTGCTATATTTGGGCCATTGCAAATGTGCGACTGAGTCATAAAACATGACGTCACAGGAATGTGACAATTTCAGACAACTCGTTATCAATAAAGGGATGCCGCTCGGCCGCAAGATTTGCATTATTTTCTTAACCTTTCCTTGGTTACCTGCTATTGACATCGACAAAGCCCTCCTTTGTTGTTACACAAAATGCTAGAAGTGCGAGCGAGAGTTCCGATTTGGCTATAAGTGTAAACGAGAGGTCTAATAAAAATTATTTATAACTCAATTCGCATGTATGTAATGGCTCGAGTTTAGGCTATTAAGACACGATAGTATTGCATTAAGACACGAAGTCATAATATTCTTTTTTTTCTAGGATCCGATAGTGAAGAAATTTTTATTAGCCGTATGAATCTTGTGGGATATTACCGAGAATGTACCTCGAAGAATGATTCTGACAGGATGCATTACTTGTGGAGTAAAGTTGAGAATAACTTAAGAGTGCCACAGCTTTCAAGTCACGTTAAGAGTGTTTTATCGAAAATGATATACACATATAAACAAAAGTTTGATAAATCACACAAGAACTTTGAGCGATGTGTGAATTCAAATAAAGATTGGTTTCAAACGTACCTTACGTTTCCAATAACACACGAAGCTCGAAAAAGAAGCAGTGGATCTGGTGGTCGTCCTGTTAAAGACTTTGAAGATTGTGCTGAGCGTACGAAACGCAAAAGAACCGAAGAAGTTCGGAAGAATTTGACTCCTGCTGAATTAGCTTACGCAGCACAAATGGAATACCGTGCGACTGGTGAAGTTACGAAGTCCAAATTAATAAAAGATATCTCCGTAGGTACTACCTTAAAACCAGTTTCTGAGCCACGTGCATGTTATACCCCAGACGAAGCTTTATCTTTAGTTATGGAAGCTCAACTAACGAAACACCAATATAATTTAATACGAAAGTCTGCGATGGTATTAAACTGTAATATTTATCCTAATTACGAAGCCATAACAGAAGCAAAGAAGAAGTCTTATCCAAAAGATATTATATGTGATGAAACGAGAGCTGAAGTGCCACTGCAAAACCTTTTAAATAAAACGACAGAAAGGCTGTTGCTTTCTATTGAAGAAGTTATCACACATTTGAGTCCTAATCAACGCACCGATTTATGCCTTATTTCGAAATGGGGATGTGACGGATCAGGAAGTCATTCCCAATACAAACAAAAATTTCAAGACACGCAAGCTTCAGATGAAAATATGATGATTACGTCGATTGTGCCCATACGCCTCATAACAACGGACAATGTTCTCGTCTGGCAAAATTCTCGGCCGTCTTCCCCTCGATACTGCAGGCCTTTGAGGCTTCAAATGGCTCATGAAACTTCTGAGCTATCGAGACAAGAAGCTGCAAATATAAAACTGCAAATAGCCGACCTATTACCTACCGAAAATGAACAATGGTGTGTGAAACATGATTTAAAATCAACAATGGTGGACGGCAAAATGATAAATGCTCTTACTGACACCACCTCAGCAATGCGTTGCTATCTTTGTGGCATAACGTCAAAAGATTTTAATAAATTGAATATCTGTATAAAAAAACCCATAGTCACAGAAAATTTGGACTATGGCATCTCCTCTCTGCATGCGTGGATACGATTTGCCGAATGCATATTGCATCTTGCATATAAATTAAAACTTGCCAGGTGGCAAGCAAGAGGTGAAAGGGATAAGCAAATCGTTGCTGCTGAAAAAAAACGTATCCAAGACGAATTTAAGGAGAAACTGGGTCTACATGTAGACAAACCTAGACAAGGAGGAGGTACGTCTACAGACGGAAATACAGCACGTGTGATATTTCAGCACGCTGAAGAAGTATCGGTCATCACTGGTGTAAATTTAAATATTTTACACAGATTGCATACGATTTTAAAACTTTTGTCGTGTGGCTACAAAATTCGTACAGAAAAGTTTAAACAATTTTGCCATCGGACTGCTTCATTATTTATAATGAACTATCCATGGTTTAACATGCCCACGAGTGTACATAAAATATTGATCCATGGTCACCAAATAATAGAAAATATGGGTATAGCAATAGGATTACTGAGTGAAGACGCGCAAGAAAGTCGCAACAAAGACGTCAGAAAATATAGAGAACAATTTTCCAGAAAATTCTCTAGAAAAATGGCAATGGAAGACACATACCATAGACTCATGGTATCATCAGACCCATTCATAACGGGATTAAGAAAATTAATACCAAAAAAATATACATCTTTTTCTTCTTTAGAATTAAGTTTTATTGATGAAAATTTGTCATAAAATTTACTGATTATTTATTATAGCTATAACCAATAAAATAGTTTTATTTCAAAATACCCTTCAGGATTTAAAAATATCCTTCCTTACAATTAAACATGATATTTCTCAATTGAATAAGACATTTTATTGATGAGAAAACAACCAAATATGTAGAATAATAAACAAGTTTAACGATGTACGCCTTTAAATAAATTATTTGATATATAGACTGAACTTGATATTAAATAAATTTATATCAAGTTCAGTCGCTAATCTAGTGGTATTCTTGCATACATAGGTAAGATACATCATTACAAATATCTTTACAACATAAAAAACTAAGATATAATGAAATTAAGGTTTCGGCCAACTTTTATCAATTTTTCGCCTCTGTGAGGCGGGACAAACAAATCTACAATTAGTACAATCTGTATCTAGCATTAGTCGAACATCAATTAAACCCTTTTGTGGAAATCTAATTAAACTACTGTCAATATTTGAGTAATTTGTTTGTCCCGCCTGCGTTAATTTTTAACGTATAAATTATATTTTTAATGCATTAAAATATATCTGTTGTTTATGTAAGTATCGAACAAAATATAATGTACGGTGTACTGTATACTCTACACACTAAATTATATAACTTGTTTTTCCCTTTTTAGTTAGTGGTTATTTTTTGCAGTCGGGTTTTTTGTTTTTTAATAATTATTATTTTTACCATTACACCACAAATGAATATTTTATTAATTTCTCAACGTTGCGATACATTCTACAAAAATTATCTTAAATAGGTAAATTATGATGAAGATGAATAAACAAATTTATTGGATAAATCACACTATCTGACAAATGTCACAAACAACATACTCGTATCACAAAGCATACGTACTTAACGCTAGCGACAGAGTGATTTATAAATTAGTGAGATCACAGAAATAAACAGCGCACGTTGTGCTTGCACTACACTGGTTCATTACGACACATTGACGAATTTACTTTTACAGCTGTCACCGAATAAAATAAGTTCTTGTCGAAGTTTCAATACCTACATCTGACCACTTAGTCAAACCCATTCACCAACCGTGATGAAAATGAAGAAAATTTTGCAATTAGTAAGATCCCATTTTCTGTATGCAATATTTTCGAAATATTGTATAAATTATTATTCAATGTCTAAGTGTATAGTTGGATAGTTGTTTAAATGGCAGAAAAGCTTTTTATTTGAAATATCAATAAGAATGTATATTTTACAGAGTTGGCATGGGTATCGGCAAGAGACACCCATGTACACCAGGACATTGAAAACGCTATCAATGCTTTTGAATCCATAGAACTTATATTGGATACTAAAAGATTAATATGTTTTTTTGCTTTCACATCATCTTGTGGTATAGCTAATTAATTATTACTTTTACGACTCAATTAAAATATTTAATTTCATCGGATTTTTATTCACCTACCTCGTATTATAATAATAAATAATTAAAGAAAGAGAGACTTGAAAAACTTGTGTGATTTTTTTATAAAAATATAAAATAAATTCTGATGTTTTGTTTAATACCAAATTTGATAATAATCTAAATTTCATCATCAGCTGGAGTCCACTGCTGTACCTACATCCCCCATAGAGCGCCGAAGTCACGGTCACGAGTCATTAGCATACAGCGGCTCCCCGCCACCTTAACCTAGTCTCCGGTCTTCCGGTCTTTAAGTGTCCTATGATTCGCATTCTGCCAGATATTCAAAGCAGTTGTGGAGTTTGAGCTAAAAGTTTTCGGGGGTTTTACGTTCGTTTTTGGTTACGTTGTTCGAAGTGTAGACTTCATTATCCGTGACCGATCACTGCCTATTTGAAGCTTAATATTAATATCAGAGACATCCTGGCTGACAAAATGATGTCTTTCTCATTTTTCGTCATTCCATCTGGGTTAGTCCAGTCCATTTGCGATGCGGCTTCTTCTTGAAGAAGGAGTTCATAAAATATAGAGGCCTTCCCTCTCCAAAAATTCAATCGCATGGGGTTTTCGGGTTTCAGCTATGCGTGAGGAGACTAGCAAGTGAAGCAATATTTTATACTTACGGCAGAATTAAAAAGAAGATTATATGTAATATTAGCGTATAACAGTCGTGTTTATTTAATAATCATTTTTCTAAGTAATAATATATTTAATAAAATACCACCATAAAGAAATAACCACAAATCAAACAACACAAAACCAATTATCATAAATAACTCATAACACCTACATATCTACATAACTAGATGCGCAGACTTTTAATTTACTTAAATAAAATACGTGTAATTATTATAATTAAAATAATCAGCCAAGTAGGACTTGGAAATCACACCGAGGGTTCCGAACTATAGGGAGATGCGAGCATTACAATTATTGAGCAGTCATTTGGTCTCTGTCAGCCGGGCTTCGACGTGTAATTTGTGATTATGGCTGGCAGATCATAACCAGTTATCTCCTCTGATATTACACTTGTGATTTTCTTTAAAGTTAACGAATTTTTAAATATAAATAATATTATAATATATATTATCTTGTTGTAACTTGTAGCTCTTGATTATAATTTCTTCCTTTCTTCTTCTTTATTATGTAACTAGCTGTGCCCCACGGTTTCACGCGCGCTTAATTTCTAAAAAACCGTTATAAATTTCAACACCCTATTTCACCCTCTTAGGGGATGAATTTTTAAAAATTTAAATTCTTAGCGGATGCCTACGTCATAATATTATGTAGTAGCGTACAAAATTTCAGCCCGATCGGTCCAGTAGTTTGGGCTGTGCGTTGGTAGATGGCTATGTCAACTTTGAGTTTTATATATACATATAGATATGTGATCAGTACATGCAAAAGGCAAAGATACATTTATTTGTTAGTATTAAGGCAAATCTGACTTTGTAAAAATAATTATTATCCATAAAGAGAAGTATTAATAACAAAGATTATGAATTAATCAATAAAGATGTTCAAGTAAACTTTAAACCCCGAATAGTAGCGCCTAAATTCCACCTTTCGAGAACTTTTATTGATTTTCGCCCTTCGTTTCGAATAGGTTCATAGACCTCGGTCAAAACAGCATTCAACATACCTACTTTTAATATATCAGTTTATTTAGGAATACCTAAAAATAACTTTTTACGTATAAAACTCAGTCAATTTTAATAAAATATTGCGTAACGTTAAATAGCAGCATGAAATTAAATATATCCACACGGAACTCTAGTTCTGTATCATTACCCTATCGCATGTATCACAATAATATTAAGTAAAATTATTATAATGCAGTTTAATGGAACATGGTATGAAGTTGCAAGATACAGTGATATGACTATAGAGAAATCAGCATTTCATGGCTCACTCAGTCTTGCACCTGACGCTAATGGCCGAGGCGTTCTTCTGTACACAGTATACAATGAAGGTAATTATTTTTACGTATTCATGCAACATAAGGTTATAAAATAAATTCAAAAATCTCATCCTAATTGAATTTTTTAATGCGTAGTTGACACACGAATATAGGGGTTTGTCATAAACTCATATTTATGGATGGACATATTCATGATTTTTAATCTATAAATGTAATGGGATATCGTGTAATAGAAACCTTTTCCTGCACCCCCAACCCTTGTATCGTCAACGGCTACTCACAAACCGCACCAAACATGACAGCATGGTTAACACTTTTACGAGCGAGAAGTAGATACATCCTTGGACCTGCCTGCCCAATCCGCCAGCAATGTACCATGGCACTACCTATTGTTTTTATTTTACACTAATTTGTTTTATACGTAATTTATAATTTTCAAAATTTATATTTCAAAGTAATTTGTGTTTGTTTTATTTAGCTGGGGTCCTTGAACCGAATATTCATCTTAACGTTGTAGAATTGAAACCTAAAAAATATGCAATTTTATATGACTGTCGATATGTTGAAAAAACAAAAAACGTTCAGGTGTGTTTGTTTCATATATATGTATATATAAATAATGTAATATCGAATTAAGGAATATCAACTGTCGTTATTTGACCAACATAGTGCCTACTGACAAATATTAAAAAGCTTTAGTATAATATTTAGGGTTTTCTGTACCTATAAAATCAACCTTCTTAATTTGAAACTTATCTATTTTCTAGTTCTGGCCTTCTAAGGACATTTAGGTATTTATTATTTTGCCCCCGATAGTTGAAAAGACGCATCTAACGTAAAGAAAAAAAATAATGTCAGAATCGGGAATTTATTTGCCGTCTCTAAAATAAAATAAAAATAATTTATGTATCGAATGGTGGCCAAAATATTCAACTGTAGCTTCTCGTTTCTTTTAATGTACACTTTATTTATAATTCAATTAGTTTTTTGTAATTAACCCTTTTCACCTTACCAAAAAAGTCGATTACAATATCTTCCGCTTTATTGAACGGTCGCAAATAACCATTTACCCTTTCAATCTCGAACTTAGCATCGAGTTTATTCGATACGTTTTTTTGATCCATTGATATAACATAAGATAATAATAATCTTAGACAATTTAAAAGGTACCTATATATTTTTTTTATTGTACAAAATACGTTACAAAGTTAACTTTAACAATAAAAGTTTTCTAAATTATATGTTCTTCGAAGATTAAATTTCAGGTCATATTTTTCAATATTTATTGTTATATTTATTAATACTAAAAACAATCCTATAAAATCTCCATAAAATTGGTTTTTGGTCTCATATCTGTTTGTATCTAACAGAACAAAAGTAATGGTAATCAAATACTCAATTGATTCATAGTACTTTTCAAATCACTTATTTAAATACGCAAAAATAATACTTTTATGGAATAAAAAATGCTCGTCTGCGTAATACGAGCATTTTCATTTATTATCTTTAAAGTGACTGGAGTATGCAGTTAGCTCAAATGTTTGAACATCAATATGGCTTCACAAGCGTTGATTTATTACTGTTTATAGTTTATTGTAATTTGCAATGTCGCTTTCAATACGTGTCCCATTTATGCCAACTTTCCCCTAAAGCCTTACCTTAACTGCCAAAAAAAGAATTTTAAATAATTCATGATAATACGACTATGAATCCTTAGAAATCTTCTTTTAGCTAAAACACGACAATGGACTAAAAGAGCTCACGCACACGTTGCAGTTTGTTAGAGAGCAAATTGCTTTATTAATATGTAAGAAAAAAATAAATCATGAAAACCTATACATATGACTATCTAGTCAAATATATATATATATATACTAAGTCCAGTCAATTTAGACATTTCCATATGGGGTGCTGTTGGTTGGGTAACCACCCCGTGGTGCACCCTGGGCAACACTAAGTGATTGAACCTCCTCTCCCTTTCGAGAGAGGGAGGTCCTATTAGTCAGCGGCCAATAACCCGACCCCAAACCGTGCTTTGGCGCCTGGCCGAGGATGAATAGCTGGAGGGAATCCAGTTCCAAGGGCGCCAATATCCGTCCGCCATCGAGCGGGCGTGTTCTTACGGGTTCGGCTCTAACCCCAAGGGAGCCACAAATCCAAAATGAACTTAAGCAGAAAGGAATCTGGTCCCCGGGTGGGTACCCGAGAGGGGGAATCCCACTCCTCCGCCACAGCGGAGGGCTGCCCCAAGTA
>LUGF01031057.1:52532-63218 GCA_001625245.1 Calycopis cecrops
GAGAGAAGGGTCAACATTACTTGGAAAAAGTTCTGGAAAGTCAAAGAAATTTTAAAAAGCGACGTGTCCATAAGGTTAAAAACTAGAATCATGAACACCTGCTTACTTCCCTCAGTAGCCTACGCCAGCCAATCTTGGAAGTTTACTAAGAAACTAAAGAATAAAATCATAACATGCCAAAGAAGTATGGAGAGAAGCGTATTGAAAATCAAGAGGTTACAAAAAATCCGCCAATACCACCATAAGACAGAAAACCAAAGCCATCGACGCACTAAGCTACTCACAAAAGCAAAAATGGCGTTGGGCTGGACAGCCAGACTCACTGACAATCGCTGGACCAAAAAGACCACATTATGGCCAAGGCCATCGAGCCATTGAAAAAGGGGTAGGCCAAATATGCGATGGGCAGACGATATCAAAAAAGTAACAGGCACCCACTGGGTGCGAGTAGCAGAGAATAGAGAACAATGGTCATCTCTGGAGCAGGCCCTTACCTTCCGTCGAGAGGGGTTCTTGCAACCATAAGTTTTTTCTTTAAATTTATTAATTCTTATAAAACAAGGTAAATGCATGCACACTGTTTTGTTTTAAAATAAAACTGTAATTATTTATTTATTGTGAAGCAAGAAATAAAAGGCTTTTTTTTATTTTTTATTTTATTTATGTGAAATATTAACATATTTCATATTAAGATTCGCTTTTATTTAATAAAATATGATTTATTTAAGAAAATAGCATCATAAAAGAATGACCATAAATCAAACTACATGAAAGCGATTATCATTAATAACTGTTTACGTCAGGCCTAGACTCACAGACTAATATTTAGCTTGGGTGAATACATATTGTAATTATTAGAAAAATAATAATAGAAAAGCAGCCAAGTACGACATGGAAATCAAACCGAGGCTTCCGCTCTAATAGGAGATACGAGCATTACCAATTGTATCGAATAATGAACTCAAATTTGCTATAAAAAAACGTTTAGATGATGTCGCCAACTTTTTTTATGAAATCCCGATAGAGCACTAATGAAGAAGGTCGCGTGGGTACAAGAAATGAGCTTCCTCGATCGGTAAATATGTTCAATGAAGTACATGAATACCCGATGCACCCTAGACACTCTACAAAAGGAGGCTATTGGAGTGAAGTTACTAATCTATTCACTACACTACTTATCTCAGAGCCAAACCCAACGAACTTTGAGATTCTTTTTATCTTTCAGGCGAAATTTTAAAATAAGGATGTAAACATCATACCAAGGTGTGTTTTAAATTGTATCGTCTAATCGTAATATTTTGTTAGATAAAAATCTATTTGAAATAATTCTTAAAAGTACATCGACCGTTGTTCGGACACGAAGTGTATCGTGGTCAGTGACGCCGACCGATAGCGACTCGCGAGTCACGTCACGTGGTGACCAAGAAATATGTTTATAACATAGGATAAAGTAATTGAATCTAATTATTTTGTATTAGAAAAATAAATAATAAATAAAATCAATTTATTTCGGACAATCAAGATGCACATATAGGTTAGTAACATTAAGAGCTTAATATTAGTGTTAATTACAATTAGCAGTTGCAAATACAATTACAATCAAAACAGTTACAATACAATATTTTTTCATAAATCGAATGTATTATTGATTCTGAACTAGTGATATGACTCATGTTTTTACTTGAGTCACTCGAGTCAGTTTGTCAAACTTGTATTCGAGTGAACTTGCACTCGAGTCACCGAGTGAACTCGAGTCGACGAGTGAACTCGAGTCACCGAGTGAACTCGTGCCACCGAGTGAACTCGTGCCACCGAGTGAAGATCAAGTTTAAACATGCATTCGACAGTTGGTTGGTAGGTACTCTGTACAAACAGAAATCTCTGTACAAAAAAAAAGGTTTAATTTTGGCAGGCATTAACAGGCATTACATAATATAATGTTAATTGACATTACGCGTAATTAGTAGTTCGGACTGTTTAGTGTGTTTTGAAGAGTTTAATTGTTTGACACAACATTATTTTATTCCGTGTAATTGTAAAATACGCGTAATTTTAGCGTAATGATAGCCAAAGTGGCCTTTGAGCGGGAGCATCCTTAACTACCGGCCTAAGCAATGTCGTTAGAAACCAAGGGCCAAGATAATAATAATACCTAAGTATATCCATTCCACGAGGCCATCATCGAGGCCACTTTAGGCCTTAGTGGGGCACAATTTACAGTTTGCACTACTAAACACTTGAAAAGATTGGCACAGTCTAGTAGGAATGTTAGGTAAAACTTTATGTATAAAGTCAAATAATGCATACTCAACATAATATTGATGAAAGTTTTAATAACAAAAGTACAAAAATATTTTTTTTTTGACGAATTTTCAATAAAGTTTTAAAATAATGAAAATAAAACTTAAAAAAAACAGTAAAAACCATCATTACAAGATTATATACCTAATATAACCCAGTCAATAGGCTGGGGAATTATGAATTAGTTCAAAAATGTTTAAATAAGTATTATTTTAATGAAATTTAACAAACGTCAATTATTTAAAACACTGAGAAAAATTACTTATTCTATCTTTTCGAAGTACAGTTTATTTATTCAGTCTCATAAAATTGACTATACCTGCTGAGATCAATCAGCTAATAATACTTTATAGAAATAATCTTTACCAGTCTTGCAAGACTTAAAAATATGATTATTCGTATGACTCATCGTCAGAATTAGAATTGAGACATACATAGGAGTGAACATTTTCAGATTTCAGGCATATTAAATGAGCTCAAATCTTACACAGGATCACATCATCACATGTGATTGTTCTCATGGTTGTAGATTGGAATATAAGTCACAGCATACTAAGCAATACTATTCCAGGCTATCCTCTTCATGCCATGATCATCTACTTGCAGAACTTTACGTTTCACATTTTCTCTACCATCTGCGGATTTACATGACACTTTACAGTTTCCCTAGTCTATAATCTATCTTCAAAACTATTTAAATATAAAGTTAGGCATTTTTTAAATTGATGTCACTCGTATTGCAAAGTTGCGACTCTAGTGATTTTTTTACTCGAGTATAACTCGAGTGAGGGAACAATCTTACTCGAGTGACTCGTGTCGCAAATTCCTAGTCGAGTCGCATCACTATTCTGAACCATACTTGAATTTAGCCGGTGACTAAAATGTAATGATGTATACCTATACGGTCCAATTCACCGCAATATCGTTGGTGGAGTTGCTGTTACCGTATCTCGGAAGTCACAAAGAATTTTGCTCCTTTTGCCCCGCACATTATAAAAAACCCCGCACGAAACAATGTCACTTCACGACTGTATCACGAGAGCAAGAGGTACTAACCCGGTCCTGCCGCCTGATTTGCCTGCAATGCAGCAATGTTATTAAACACTCACAAAAAAGGATTCAGTTTCACCAAAAAAACAATACCCTTTTTTTGTACAAGTGTAATTATGTGTCCTATGTATTATTTCTAAGGTCTATGAATCGCCATCATTAAATTTTAGATGATAATAATAATAGTCTATAAATAATGTAACTTAAGCGCCACTTATGAAAAAAATTATTGCATTTGATATGTAAATACAGATTCCTCACATTATATTAGTGCGCATTTGCCGTATGTACGAGGAGTGGCGCTCAAATATTGAATAAGTTAAAATATATTCTGATATTGTAGTGGGCGGTGCTAAAATTTCATTTTCTCAAGGTCATTGACGATACTCAGCGCCTTAAATAAATTGTCTTTTACGTCACAAATTATCTAAAGTGTAAATGGAAAATATTTTTTTACATAAATACTTTCACCAACAATACAGTATCTATACATATATTAAATCTGTAGAAGATTCGATTCTGTACATTGAAAATATTGAAAAAATAAATAGCAGGGGGTATTACTAGATCGATACCAAACCCAAATATGAGATTTAAAAAATTTTTGTTTATCTGTCTGTCTGTCTTCAGGCATCACGTGAAAACTAGCAGTTCGATTTCGTTGAAACTTGGTATAATTATACCTTATTATCATGGGCATAAAATGGGATACTTTTTATCCTGGAAAAATATGTAGAAAAAAAATAAATCCATCCACGCGAAGACCGACATCCGCGCGGACGGAGTCGCGGGCGGAAGCTAGTTAATAATATTAATGGCATTTCCACCTTATTTCTTCTTTATTATGGATATGTTAAGGATTAATTTTAAGGGAACTCTATAAAATTTCATGTCACTTATTTATTCATTTATTTATTCATTTATTTATATATTTATTTATTTATTTATTTATTTATTCGTTTATATTTTAGCTACTATATATCTTTCTGCATATATCATTATAATTTCAGTATACATCAGGGGACTAACGAATTGATAGACTCGTTCATTGCGGAGGTTCTGTCATATTCTGCAATAATTTCTGCAATAACATTTCTTTTACTTACAGCACACAAAGATGAAAATTTTGGGAGCAACGTACTTTACTGTAATGATTATGGGTTCACTTGTGTACGCCCAGTCCAATGATTGTCCAAAAGTATGGCCAGTGCCTAATTTTAACATTGAAGATGTAAGTATATTTTGAAAATATTTATTGTAGCCCCGATTATAATTATGAAGCCCTTTGACATAGCAGGATATTTAGGAATACCTAATAATAACTGTTTATTATCTTTTATTATTTATTTGCCAGTATACTTTCATATTCAGTTTTTATTTTTAATTACATATAATAAATAAAAAGTCTTAAGTCAAAAAGTCTTCTCTCACTTCTTAAATGAGAAATATTTGGCATTTTAATTGATATGTTATCAATCTATAAAATAAAGTAGATCCACACAGTACTTGTTCACCATTACTGAATAAATTATTATATTTATTGTTTTCCCCACCATGGCCCTATTGTATGTATCACAATAATTTTAAGTAAAACCATAATATAGATAATTGGAACGTGGTATGAAGTTGCAAGATACAGTAATATGACTATAGAGAAATCAGCAAACAATAGTATCATAACTGTTGATATTTTGAAAAATGATACCATTAGTTATAAACTGACAAATATTGTTGATGGACATGCGAGTGGTTTTCATGGCTTAATCAGTCTTGCACCGGACGCTAATGGCCGAGGCGTTCTTCTGTACACAGTATACAATGAAGGTAATTATTTTTTTGTATTCATGCAACGTTAGCTGATAAAATAAATTCAAAATGGTAAATTATTATATCTATATATTATTACATGAAGCAAAAACTTCAGGAACATTTTAACAAAAATTGTGCGGGTGCAGGAATATGAAATTTGGCACACTAATAGTTTATGTGTAAGAGAAGTGCAGAATGCTAATATTTTATAAATATTAATGTTTATAAAGTACTTTAATTTAATAAACAAAACTTTACACACACTACCATTCATTTGAAACATATATGCGACACACATAATTATTATTGATGAAGTTTCTATTCTATGTGTGTTGCAAGTGTTGAAAATTCTACATATTTTTTTTTAATTTTAATTATTAAAGACATGCAGTTTACAATATGTATTTATACATTGTCCCTCAAAACTATTTGCACAGTTTGTCTGCGGGATCAAATTGTTTAGGTAGGTACCTTAGTTACGATGGCATAACATGTAATATGATATTTAGTTTTTAATTACAAAAAAGTTTCACTTAGATCGAGTGTCGATCTTCATAGGATCACTAGTAATAAAAAAGTTAATCCATATCAATAAAATGCCATCCTAGCCAAATTTCGACTACGGCGGTCCATCTTTCAATAGCTAGTGTAGGGCGATACTTCAAAGACCAAATTACTTCACCTGGAAAGAACTCAAAGACATGTCCTTCAGGTCAGCTGGGACCTTCTGATCCTATTTCCCGCGGCTGAAGTATGTAAGAGATGAAGAGTGTTATCTGTTAGCCAGCTACATATTCTAGAGTCTAGACACAATACTCATAAAACACTTTCATCGGAACACTATTGTTAAACGGCGCAGGAATTATTATTATTATTATTTTTATTATCAACGCAGGAGATATTATAATACACAAGTGTGAGCACAGACACAAGTGCCCTCCCTATACCTTCATTTTTCTTTTCCGAAACGGCCGGAAAGATTGGCCCATTGCGATTTGAAAATTTCGAACAATATCACTATTGTGGTGAAACAAGCTTACGTTTATATCACAATTCAGATTAGTAATAATTTAATTTCAGAACAGTGTCTATCTTACGAGCGATAGGTACATCCTTGGTAGTATCCCCATTTTATTACCTGGAATTCATCACTATTTCATCTATAATTAATTATACTTTGTTTTATGCGTAATTTATCCTTTTTTAAATTATATTAAAATAATAATTTGAGTTTATAATATCTAGCTGGGGTCCATGAACCGAATATACATCTTAACATTTTGGAATTGAAGCCTAAAAAATGGATAATTTTATATGACTGTCAATACGATGATAAAACAAAAACACGATCAGGTATGTTAATTTCATAAATAAATAATGTAATATCGTATAAAGAAATTTTACTAACAAAATGCCTACTGACAAACATTAAAAAGTTTTAGTATATTTATTTATTTATAGGAATGTGTGTGTGCTCATTTACAGCCTTATTATTATTATTTATTTATTTACCTTTAAAGCCAACTTTCTTATTTGAAACTTGACGTTTTACTATTTATATCTATCTATGGTCTCTATTATATTTTACTAATTGGCCAGCGTACCTTCTGAAAAAATATCTTAAATACATATTTAACGCTAGCGACGATATGATTTACAAATTACTGAGACGACAACTTAGAGCACGACACAACACGACCGCTTACACAACACAAATGTCAGCTTTGTGAGTGTGTACAGCATCGACCACTGATCTATGAAGCTGGCGAGGGGGGGTTCGGGCCTCCCAGTCATGATAGCTCATAGAGCTCTTCTAGCTCAAGACCCGTGTCGGCCACTTTTTAGCTGCCGCGCGTGAGCTGCTCCCCTCCGTAAGAGGTGGGGAGAGAAGGACACCCGCTGTCCTCGGCCAAGATAATAATAGTATAACCTATTAATTTTAATAGTCCGGTTTGCCTCCTCCCAGATTAGCTGGGAAAGAAGGGGGGGTGGGTCTGCACTCCCATCGACCATAAATACAGAGGCTCGAGTAACCCATGGAACTCGCCTCTCATACAGATGAAGCTGCACTGGCTTTCAGCCGTTAGCGTAGTTCGATGTAAATAAAAAAAAAAGAAAAATATATATATATATGAAGTTGAATATATTGCTATAGGAATGTGTGTGTGCTCATTGGACGACGACGGACGACTGCCGTCGACCCGCCGACGGCTGCTCACGTAGACACTTGTCGACGGCTGCAGTCGACGTGGCAATGGCTACCGTAAACACTTATCGACAGCTCAAGTTACCTCTGTAGTTGACACGTGCCGCTCGTGTGTAAGAGCTCTAAATAAGATACATTGACGAATTCATATTATTTATTAATGGACTCCAGTAGTACGATAGTCTGTCAAGACAGCTGTCACCGCAAAAATAAGTATTTGTCGTAGTTACACTAAGCCTATAACCTATTGACCAAATGTGACCAATATGCAACAATTTCTAAAATATTGCATTTACTACTATAATATATAAATATTGTATATTGATTTATTTGATTGTGTTGTGTAGTTGTTTAAATGGCAGAAAAGCTTTTTATTTGTAAAATTAATAAGAATTAATATTTTACAGAGTTAGTATGGGTATCGGCAAGAGACATCCATGTACACCAGGATATTGAAGACGCTATCAATGCTTTTGACTCCATAGAACATATCCTGGATACCAAAAGATTATTATGGGAGATACCTTCCGATCATCTTGTGGTGTAACTAATTAATTAATTTTAACTTAATTAAATTATGTAATTTGATCGGATTTTTATTCTTCTTGTTCTTTCTGTAATAATTATGTCTTCTCTATAATAATTAAACGTTAGAAATACTGTTGTGAAGGATTATAAAAGTATAAAATAAATTCTGATTTTAATCACATTAATGTTTTATTTAGTGAAAAATTTAATAATCTAATATATAAAATTCTCGTGTCACAGTTTTCGTTGCCATACTCCTCCGAAACAGCTTGACCGATTCTCATGAAATTTTGTGAGCATATTGAGTAGGTCTGAGAATCGGCCAACATCTATTTTTCATCCCGATATTCCCACGGGATCGAAAGTTACGCGGGTGAAACCGCGGGGCGCAGCTAGTAATTATATAAAGGGGAATGCTGAAACTGGGCTAATCTTGCGTCATAACCATTTATATACGAGTAATGATACCCAAATAATAATGTTTATCATATTTATTTTGGTTACAAGCGATTGAGAGTTTAAAATTTAAAAAAATCATTTAATTAGAATTATGCAAAGCCGCCATGATTGAAAACGAATTTCTTTACTAGGAAAGTGTTGATATTGCTAAATATTGCAAGTTTATATGTTGTAAAGCGAAATCGAAATAATATTTATATCTAGCTATATATAAAAACATTTTATCATAATTATATTTTTATAAAATTATATTTCAATATTTAATAAAAATATGATCATGACAAAAAGATTTTAATAGGGAGTTTTTTTTATTTTTTAAATTTAATTGATTTGAAATAAGGAGTTGTCCACCTCGGGTAAATCCCTATTTCAAAGAGCACGAGGCATCTGTGACGATCAACGCCTGGATACAGAACTTGGAACAACAAGCTTTGGATTCCCTGGAAAGCAGCCACTATCGAACATTTATCTGCAATATATTAATATTTATATATTAAAAGGGCCACTGACAAAATTAGCCACATCGCGAGTTTTAATGAAAAACTTATTTTAAGGCGCCAAGGAAGATCAGTAAATTTTTACTATCAGTGAAATGCCATATACGTCTTCAAGATGCGGGAATATATAAACTTGATTGTGATTTTCGACACTCTCATATAGGACAAACAAAAAGAGCAATAAAGACTCACGTTATAAAACATATAGCTGATATTAAAAATCGTCGCGTTACATAATCTGCAGTCACTAGTCGCTACATACTGAGGTTGGTACAAACTATTATACATATAAGATTTGATGAAGCATAAATCCTCGCTAAAGAACACCGATTCCGTCCAAGGATAATATTCTGTTCGGCGTTATCAGAAAACATCAAAATTTGAATAATGTCGTCCTAGCCGATTTCGGCTACGGCGGCCGTCTATATAGACGTGCCATCTGCGCAGGACATATTATAGTGCACAAGTGTGCGCGCAGACACAAGTGCACTCTCTATTCCCTCATTCTCATATTCCGATGGGACGGCAATCCGACACGACCGGTGAGAAATCAGGCGCAGGACCGACGGCTTAACGTGCTCTCCGAGGCACGGGGGTGTAACACCGCCAACTTCCTGACTCCGGACTGTTATGAGAAATTGAAAAATCCCAATAAGAATTATCGGTCCGACCCGGGATTCGAACCCGGGACCTCTCGTCTGTGGTTGAACACGCTTACCACTAGACCACGAGGCAGTCAATTTGAATAGACTAGATAGTAGTGGGTATTTCCTTCAGCTTAGGACCCAGGTTAATCGTAATCAAGTCTAAACCAAATGTAACAACCTCAAGGTTGCAATATACAATAAATATATTATATTAATATATAAAAATAAATTATTATACTCTTTGATAAGTACATTTTGCATTAGTCGGGACCAGTCTCTGTATATTATATATGTTCGGAACAACTAAATTGTGTAAAGCTTCGGGTACTTTTGATAACTTATGACATCAGGATGTATTTCACTTCAGTCCATCTGTGACCATGGTTGCTGTAAAGATTCTTGTTGATGTTGATGATGATGATGATGTTGATTATTGTAAAATAGTTATCCTAATAAATTGCGATAAAATCAGTTAAAATATTTTTATTACAATATGTAACATTCGCATAAACTTAAGAAGTCATTATTTGAAGTGTGTTTGAAATTTTGATAGATGGATGAATCGTATTTAAATTATTCTGAACGTCTATTTCTTATGCAAATACGCATTCTCTTCCTTAGCTCAGTTTTTACAACACCACTCGCCACTCCACCTCTACTAGGTATTAGAGTCTCAAACTCCACATTTTTTCACACACCTCTACTAGGTATTAGAGGTGGACCAATCCCTTGGCCGGCAAGATAGACGGACCTGACACCAATGGATTATTACGTTTGGGGGCATATGAAGAGCTTAGTTTACGACATGTCGCCTGTGCAATCAGTTGAAGAGCTAAGAATTCGGTTCATAAACGCAGCTGAAGAAATAAAAAATAACTTATCGAGTGGTGTTGTAAAAACTGAGCTAAGGAAGAGAATGCGTATTTGCATAAGAAATAGAGGTTCACACTTTGAAAACGAGCTGTAAAAAATGTTAGGAAATGCTAAAAACAATTTAAAATGTAGATATGTAATTTGAGATTTATGACATTTCATCCTTATTAGTTAAGTTTGCTAAGCCCAATTTACGCATCTAGTCTTTTTGTTATCAATTATTTTTCAAATTTATGACAGTAAGCGTAACAAATTATACCTTGTTGGATAGCCAGCAATGTGTAGATGTTTTTAAAATGTTCCGCCGTCTAAGTTA
>LUGF01031057.1:64643-78693 GCA_001625245.1 Calycopis cecrops
ATATTTTTATTACAATATGTAACATTCGCATAAACTTAAGAAGTCATTATTTGAAGTGTGTTTGAAATTTTGATAGATGGATGAATCGTATTTAAATTATTCTGAACCTCTATTTCTTATGCAAATAACTCGCCACTCCACCTCTACTAGGTATTAGAGTCTCAAACTCCACATTTTTTCACACACCTCTACTAGGTATTAGAGGTGGACCAATCCCTTGGCCGGCAAGATATCCGGACCTGACACCAATGGATTATTACGTTTGGGGGCATACGAAGAGCTTAGTTTACGACATGTCGCCTGTGTAATCAGTTGAAGAGCTAAGAATTCGGTTCATAAATGCAGCTGAAGAAATAAAAAATAACTTATCGAGTGGTGTTGTAAAAACTGAGCTAAGGAAGAGAATGCGTATTTGCATAAGAAATAGAGGTTCACACTTTGAAAACGAGCTGTAAAATGCTAAAAACAATTTAAAATGTAGATATGTAATTTGAGATTTATGACATTTCATCCTTATTAGTTAAGTTTGCTAAGCCCAATTTACGCACCTAGTCTTTTTGTTATCAATTATTTTGCAAATTTATGACAGTAAGCGTAACAAATTATACCATGTTGGATAGCCAGCAATGTGTAGATGTTTTTAAAATGTTCCGCCGTCTAAGTTAATCATAGTTTTTTTTAATAAAAAATAACTTTATTCCAAACTACATGGTAAGATTCACTTAAAATGTGGAGTTTGAGACGTCTCATTTCAAATTGATTAATGTTTTTATTTATTTTAATATTTTTTGTTATGTACTAGACTATGCTCTAACGTAATAATAAATAATAATGTAAAAATATGCAATAGTTTTTTTTTATAAACTTTTAAATGCTGTATAACCCTACTTTTAAAAAAAAAATTAAAAAAAATATTTCTCCATACTGGTTCATATTTGCCCTATACACTCCTGACTAAAGTGTTAGCTAGTGATCTCATCTACATCTCCTTAACAGGATCGTGACATATTACCAGTCACCCTGTATGTATAGATAGAACGGAAAGAATATGTAAGGTTGCAATATCTCACAGCACCATTGAATTGGTCACTTCCTTTTTTGTATTAAAAATACATGCTCCCTTGTAAGGGTAATTTTAACATCCGCGTCGCTTGTACGGGATACTTGCACGATAAAAACTGCTGCACACAATGTAAGGTTGCTTCTTCACAATGTAATTTGTTGGCACAACTATCGCCTTGGAAACGCGTCGATTAGGAGATTCTTTTTGCATGAAATTCACTTGCTAGGAACTTCTGATTGTCGCCCATAGACATCTGCATCATAATGGTTTAAGCCTTGTTCTGGCGGTGACGCTCAGTGGACCAAGGTGATCTCTGATACTTTGGTCGCACTGTGTCTAATTAGGTGGTATCGTTTTATGCTTCAGGATGATCCTTCTGTGTAAGTAGCGTCAGTCCTCTTGGTGAACTGTCAATCCATGCGGCAACCCACCATAAGCACTTATGGTACTGGCAATGATTTTGGTGGGTATTCTAAATGCCCAATTCCGCCCCACTCAAGGCTGGTTACGGTTCGTAAATGCGTTTCTTCACCTCATCGACTTATATACTAATTTATATTAAAGCCGTAACCGAAGGTAGAATGGGATTATATAAATTAGAAAGTATTTGATTAAATAGATCTCTTTAGACAATGACATAATATCTAAAAGTTGATGGATAAATAGAGATGCTAATATTTGTCCGATAATCTCTGTATGTATAAAAGTATTGTGTCACAATATTAGTCAAGATTACCATACTCCTTGGATACAGCTCGACCGATTCGCATGAAATTTTATCGCGTGTATTGCGCAGCTCAGAGAATCCGACAACAAATAGATTTTTCATCTTGATATTTTCACGAGATCGTCGAGATCTCGTAGGTTTACGAGGGTGAAACCACGAAGCGCAGCTAGTCTTATTACATAATTTTCAGTTAAGAAACCTTACCCAAATAAATGATTGTGAATAAAACGCCTTCGTTACTAAACTGCCATGTGTGTTGCTTGCCTAATCAACAATCTTATGTATAGCACAGAATCGTGGGGTCGGGTCATTGGATAATTATCGCGTGGGATGCGTCCCGTTATCCATTTGATACGACACATTCGTTCAGTTTACCAGCATTAAACAAAATGCTTGCTATCATATTCACATTACTACTTGCTTCGGCATTTTGCGCAGAGTTCACTTTGCCCGGCGAGTGTCCAAATGTTAAAATACAGGACAATCTTGACTATACCAAGGTAAGTTTTTACTCTCTTTATTTTAAATAAATATAAATTTCAATAACATTCATTTTATGACTTAGCTTTTTACGGTATTCTATTTACGAATGGAAATTTTTTTCTTAGAAATTTTGCTTCGCTTAACAATGATATCTTCTAAATGTATTTATATCATTTTGTAAAATGACGATATATTGTTCAATGTTAACATTATGGTTAGTTACTTGATGCTAATATTTGAAAAGCTGAAGTATAGCATATTGTAATAATTATAATTACTGCGTGATGTCTGTTGGATTTTTTTTTCGTCAGTAATTAGGCCACCCTAAGAGGGGAATAGTACCCATAGATAATACCAGTAAACAAATTTGTATTGTACGTTTACACCTGTATCTATCTCTATCTACATGGATTTGGCTATTGGCCATGGAATTTCGACATATTATTAAGTTCCTCACTCTCTAGTAGTAAAATCCATGAATATTGAAAATTACCATTACATTCATAAACATGTTTATCCAGCGTTTTTTTAGTATGATGGAGTATTCCATTTACTATAGTATATAAGCTACCAGCACACAATCGTTATATTAATAACCTTTTGCAAAAACGACGAAAAAACAATAATTAATTATTACTAATCATTAATTGCAATTTAATCAGTTTGGAATTCGAATGGTTTTCCCCCTTCTCTGTTAATGTTTAAGATAAAAATGAATATAAACATAATATAAAGATAAAGTATTCTCATATTATCGTCCGCTAATATGTAAATTATGTCTTATTTATCTGGTTATAACTAATAAATTATTTTGTAAACAATTTCATAAAAGGCATTCATGTGCATAGTTTCTAATTATACTTGTCAATTTATTAGGAATTTAGTAGTAAAAATCATCAATCAAATTGAAAAATGGAACCAGTATATGATCATATTACAGTCCGTCTGTATGACCGTTTGTCCGTCCATCTACCTGACCATTTATGTCGGTCTGTCTATTCGTCAGTTTGTCTTTCTGTCTATTCATTTATTCATGTGTATGTCTCGGGGGTACTTGGATTAAGCTGAAATTCATGGGGAATAAACAATTAGTATGCAATCTCTTGAAACACAAAACTCATACTTAAACATACATTGGCGAATGCAATACTTTTAAGGTCCCGTTGGTATACAATCTTGAGACGGCTAGAGGTAGGAAGTTATAGAACAAATAACGATAGATACATATCGGGATCAGAATCTGAAAATCGCACAAATTACACCACTAATCAAAACATTTAAATTTGAAACATGTTTGTACTGACGGAGAAAGCGAGCGGCAACCGCGCACGAGGTGAATGACCGTAGTCAGCCGACCTCGCGGACAGCTAACGATACAAAGAATGTGAAGTGAGAAAAAACTTTAAAAAATTCCTGTGCTCTGATTGATCTGATTTTTGTTGTGTAGCCTGAAAATGATCTACTAAATATGTGTAACCTTATACGTGTAACCTTGTATATGGTCAGACGGAAAGGAAATTCATAATAACGTTACGTTCTGTTTATCTTTTTGAGGTACGCGACGCTAAAAATAAACACATATCACATAACATACTATCTATTCCGAGTAATGTATGTTATGATGTGTTACACAAATAGGCGATTTCGCGAAGTCATTGATAACCTTAAATACCAGTTTAATAATAACTTCTTAGAAATGTCTTCTTCTAGCCTGCAACGTTGGTCATATAAAAGGAAGTTATTGTTTTGCCAGGCAAAAACATTCACATAGTTTTATATTGTAAAGTGACATTTCTGCTCTTTAGAATTATGATAACTTCTTAGTCCAAAATATCAATTAATTACTTTTTAGTTTGAGACTTTCGCGTTTGTTACACATGTTGTGGTTGCTTTACATGTTTTTTGGGCTGAATTACATCAGCCGTGGTCACGAGTCGGCTTGTGACCACGGCTGGTGTAACCCAGTCGAAACGTCGCGCAAAGGTATATGTTTTGACTAGTACCTTTAATAAGTGTCTTATCGTGTTAAAACCCGCAAAGTAGCCACAATATCTATACAACGACGCCCATAGAAATCCATATAGAGGCTACGCCCATTAGCATCCGCGTATGCAATTACATTGTCATTCTTCACCCAGGGGCCACCGCTCACTCACAAATCGCACGAAACGCGATACTATTGCTATCTCTTTTAAGGCGGTGTCATGTAAGCTAGCAGTAAGGGGCATGGCTCTTCCTCGTACTAAAAATATCTACTAAATAGTTTTCAGGGCTTTGGTATAACGTAGGCAGCTACGCTAGCGATGGCCGAAATATATATGATTGCGCATCTCTGGAATTTCAAGAGGACAATCTTGGTTATACACTGAGAGAAACTTACGTTGACCCAGAAAATGGAAACAGAACTCAAAAATCATATTTTGCGAGAGTTGATCCCACATTTGACGCTGGAACTAAAGCGCAGTTTATTGTAAGCCATGAAGACGGAGGTAAGACATCATCTACTAAAATAATTTGATCTCCAAAGCTATCTGTTAATCCAGCACGTATATGATATCAAAACTTTCGTATTTATAAAATTTGTAAAAAAAGTAACGTGACGACGTAATGATTCTATTTTTAAAAATTGTGTACAGTCGGCACTTATTCTCAGACGAATAATTATAAGGCGAAATAAATATAAAGTTAAGTATGTTAACAAAGCCACATTTCTAAAATTTAATGATCTTCTGTAAACATAAGTCAAATTAATCTATCCGTGGACTAAATCTCTGCTAAAACCTAAAATATACAATATTCAGTTAATCATCAGTCCCTTTTTAAAACCTAAAAATCCTAAGTGAATCTTCAGTTATGCCATTGGCATTTGTAATAATTTAAAATAATTACTACGTAATTACTACCTTAATAATTACTATTAAGTATACTATTTTACAAAAATACAAGTGTTTCAAGAATTATTTGAGATTAGCTTCTATTTTTTAGAAAATGAGGTTGCATTAGGTTTCTGATTCTCCAGTTAAATATTTTTTGGCATTTGGCAAATAAGGAAATGTTATATTCATTTGTTCTTCATATTTTAAATCTTAACCTTTTAAATGACCTCTGAACCTCTGAAAACGAGATGATATTAAAATTAACTAATAAAGAAGCCTCATATTTTGCAAATATTTCTTGAAAAAGTAAAGATATTTATTAAATTTACAAAATGGCGTAGATTGACTTCTACGCCAATTAAGTCACAAGTAAAAACTTTGAGATTTGTGAAGCATATATACCTATTATGTACATTGGAATTTAATTTTTATTAATGTTCCTAGTATATTCACTACCTGGAATTTTAATACTGTTTAATATTTACACAAAATATGAATTACATATTTTAATAAATGTGGATTTAAATATGTTTAATATAATATTCCTTATATTAAGATTTTAGATTTCTGTGCATTGTCCCATATCAGTATTCTATATGTTATGTAATTCAAGTTCTTAAATTTATTTTTCTAGATAAAGTTCTTCAATTCCCGTTTTTCATTTTATCCACGGACTATGACAATTACGCAATTGCGTACACATGCAAAACATTGAAAAAGAAGATGAGAACTCATTACGGTAAATAATATTTATACATAATTCTAAATTTAGTTTTTACCTATACAATTTTTAGACACTGGGTAATGTGTTTAGACATGTTTTCAGGGTGGTGGTAAGCCTAAATGCATTTCTCATCTCTTTGGGGTATTCGAGACTCGGGAACCCAACGACAGCTTCCCCTATCCACTAAAACCTAGCAGTGTTCCTTTAAATCTTTCAGTGGAGTGTGAAAGGACAGTAAGAAGTAGTAGAAAGTTAGGTATAAAATAGCGACTTAACCAGCGGATGCCCTCAGGTTTATTTCTCGGCAGAGCTAAACTGACATCTACTTTACTCCCTACTACATTAAGGTATGACCGGAAAACGTTGAGTTGGTGACGATTTTCCCAAGCCAAATCCGTGTGCCGTTTGTATTCTTACCTACTCCTTTTTATAACGCATAATACTTTTAGAAATGACGCCCACCACATTCCACCCCTCTTTACTATAACTAACACAGGTTTGCACAGAGACGAGCTAATCTCATTTGACAATAACCTATGTATAGCTTGATATCCCGATCATTATCACGATGATGATACGAGAGCACTCCAACGAAACCACAATCCTGTCCTACATTATATTGCAATCAAATATATAACACTTTTGTGTTGTATTAAGTATAATAATACTATGCGCAAAACCAAATTATTTTTTTATAAATTCCAGAAATCATTTAATTTAGTTTAGCGCATAGTGTTTTTCAATATAGGTCAATTTTTATTTATGTTCTCTCTTAAACTAGCAGAGACAGTTTATATACACTATTTTTTTTTTTTTTTTTTTTTTTTTTTTTTTTTTTTTTGTTTTCTTTGTTATCGTCGCCTTCAGTGTCGCAACGTTTATGGCTTTGCAATTTTACGGCTTTTATTTATTTCAATCTCTAGCTTCGCGTCCGTTCCTGGAACGGCCTAGTGCTTGCCCTGACTTATGTCTAATTTGTTTTTAATTTGGACCCATTGGCTCTTCCGACCGCTATCATGGTTTTCTTTGCAAATCTTAGCAGCGTTTCTCGCTTTGTTCTGTTCTGCATTATGTCTGGGATTGTTATGGCGTTGATGGATGTGTTTATTTTGTTTTCACAATCCATTCTATCCCTCTGATATTTTGGGCAATGTTGGAGGATGTGCATCACCGTTTCTAGTGATGTATTATCACACGTGCAGTTTGGGGAGTCGGCGAGTTTCATTTTGTGTAGGTAGCTTCTCAGTCCTCTATGTCCAGTAAACAGTTGGGCTAAGAGGTTGTCCATGGTGATGGTTTGGAGAATCTTATGAGCCGTTTTGATATTCGGAAAGAATGTTTTGGTGACTTTTCCAGCGGCTGCTTGGGTATAGCGTTCTTGCCACTCCACTATGGTTCCTTCCCTAATGTGTCGTCTTGCGTACGATAGTGGGAATGAGTAACAGTGGTACTTGTTTTTTCCTTCTGTTGCGGCTGTTCTCGCAAGTTCGTCCGCTCTCTCATTACCAGTTATGTTGTAATGAGCCCTGACCCAGTAGAGCCTAACCTGGCCCCCATTTTCTTGGATGTTGGAGATGGTAGTTCTAATGTGGTGGGCCAGTGGGTTAAGGTTGTTTGGGTCGGATATGGTCTGGAGTGAGGCCCTCGAGTCGCTGATAATAGCAGCAGTCCGAAGCTCGCGTTTTCTTCTCATAAGTTGAGTGGCTTTATAGATCGCCATCATTTCGGCCTGGTAGACGCTACAATAATCTGGAAGAGAGAATTTTGTGTGTCCCATTTCTGTGCCCTGGTGCCAGTAGGTCGCGGCACCTCCAACATTTCCCTCTAATTTACTCCCGTCAGTGTAGATGTGTGGAATGTTGATGTCAAGCTTAGTTAGGTCTGCTTCTTCATTGATAAGGTCGAATTGGAGGGTCGTTCTTAGTGCTGGGTGAGGTAGGGAGAAGGGACTAATTCGTTGCTCCATTTCTCTTTCAGGTAAGTCGGTGAATGGTCTGAATGGTCTTTCGTACAGTTTTCTCTGTTCTCTCTTATATACATCTCTTATATACATCTCTTATATACACTATTAGACCATTATTTAAAATATTTTCTAATTGAGAATCTTGACCTTGTAGTGTTCACTTGGGTTCTGTCTAGAAACAAAGAAAAATTACACGGAGAGAGTTTACAAGTCATAGAAGGAGTTCTTTCGAAATACACCGAACTGGCGGAGCACAGGCAGGCCTTTGTATTAAAAGATTTCACTGACGCCAGTTGTGCGTACTCTGACAAGTACGGAGTCGACTTCTTCACCACGAACTTCTGGTAACTTTTGGTAACTTCTGGTTTAAATAATAATATATAAACTAATATTGGAACGAATCGTTGTTTTATTTTGCCATAATAACAGTTTAGCTAAAACAAAAAATAGTATAGTAGTAAAAATAGTAAAAATGGTATAAATAGTATATTGTGAAACAAGATTATTCGAAAATAATGAATATTTAATTTAGAGGAATAACATTATTCTAATATCTCTCTTCACACCTTCGGAACTATTCCCTTTTACAGACCATATTATTGTTTATTGGAGAAACAGAAACGTTACTTTTTTTGCACATTTTGCTTATGATTGAAACCTTTACCTTTTAATTTCTGCGTTCTAAATAAATAAAGTATTAGCCTGCATTAACAACTAAATGTACAAAATGTGTAGTGTGGCTCAAAAAAAATGTTACAAAGACGTACAACAAATTACTAGTTTATTTATACTAACCATTATTTTACTACCTGTTTCTACTATAAGTTGCTTTGCTCGGAGTTTTCATGATGATAATATTCTTTTCAAAAAAAGAAAAAAAAATACTTAGGTACATTAGATGCATTTTCTTCGCTCGCTCTTATTAATAGTTAATTGCTTTATGTTGCTTCATGTTTTTTTTTAACTTTCCTTATACCTAAGTCATCTTAAGTAGTTTACTGTAAAATTGTATCCTACTAATATTATAAATGCGAAAGTTTGTATCTTTGTTTGTCCTTCACGCAAAAATCGCTGAACCGATTGTAACTTGGATTAACACATAGGATATTTTATCCCGAAAAAATGTTCCTATGGGATGTAAAAATGTACGCGGTTGAAACTGCGCGCAGCTAGTGTATATTTTTTCTTCTATTAAAGTATCTAGACAGTGAATCCTTAATATCTAAGTAGTATGATACATTTTCTAGATGTATCATACTACTGAGATTCTAGTTCTAGTTCTACTGTTCTAGATTACTTTCCAACTGACAACAAACTTGGCCGTATATACTATCGGTATAAAAGTATTTACGGTATAGTTTGAGCGTCACTATTATCTAAAGTGTATCCAACAAACCTCAAGAGGAAAGCATGTACACGATTTACTATTTCACCTTAAGGCATTACAATAATCAACCCCTCACGTCAACAATGTACTTGTATCGGTGAATTTTGTAAATTTGAAGAGATTTCAACCCTATTTACTTAAGATAAAATAACATAGCTTAAGATTGTTTTCTGCCAGCAGCAAGAATAACTTTGTGTTGTTCCAACGGAACTTAACTAGGGCTGACAAACAGTGACAAAAATGTGGCTTTATTGTTCATTTATACCTGCGACTTTATCCTTTTTTAAACATTGATTCCTAATATTTTTCATCTAAATACTACTAAGTATAATTTACATATACTATGGTTGATATCAACATTCAACTTTCTATAGATCAAATATAGGTACATATGTAAATATATGTGGCAAAAATATTGAATTCTGTGTTTACACGAATAATGCAAAAATAAATTTACGATAATTTTATCCCGAAAAAAACTACACGAAGAGAGTTGTGTTCCTGGAAATTTGAATTCAACACATAAGTTATTAATGTATTGATGTAGTATTTTATAGTCATAATTATATATTGATAGTAAAATGTGTTCTGTATTCTCTATAAATTTCCATATCAGTAAAGGCTCTGCAGTGGGGTAAATTGTTTGTAATATCATAATCCAAAATACAGAGGTCTGATGAAATTGATTGCGAGTTGAAGGCCGAATTCGGGATGCTTAAGCTTCCAAGAGTCTTTCCACAGTTACATAATGTGCTATAGTAATTATAATAATTAAACTATCATAATTTTTAAAACTCAATGCCTTTTATTTGGCCATGGTATTCATATTTATTCTTGTTTTATTTGATGTCCTTAAAATAATTACAGTAAATTAAAATCGCTGTAATTAAGAAGACGAGGTACTTATTTAATATTAATTATTTGACTGCTGTGTGTTTATTGCAAGAGGCTTAAATATGTCCTCTGCTAAACACAGGCTTTATATTGGCATATCAAGTTGATCTCGTGCATCCATCCTAGATTCTGTATTTTAATAAAGTCATAATATTTACTACAATATTATAGCATTCTTTTTTTCACGAATAAATAAATTATCTTTATTGTGTCAACCCTTTCAGTTAGCCTAGTATACGTGGGTGTAAAAAGTGCCATAAAATTCAACGAGCGTCTAAACTCTGAAAGTTTCTAAGAACATAAACTGTAGGTAGTTCTAGTTATCGAAAAAAGTATCTTCAAGTGATTGGTTCCATAGAATCTGTTGATAAAGAAGACTACATCTTTTGAGTGATCAAGTGATTGGTTCGATAGAATTTGTTGATAAAGAAGACATCTTTTTCACCTAATTCACATAGCAGCAAGTATATTAGCATAAATTAAATAACATCGACCGATGTCATACAGAACTCCTGGTGTGAGATGTGCGTTACGTCTTATCAGTGTGGTTAGCTTATCTTAGTAATGCTACATTCTGAGATAACCCTATAAGAGAGATTATAGTAAGTCTGGGCTAGTAAGTCCCAGTCGGAGCTTAGTTTTATTTTACCTTATATTGACATTAGACAGACATCATCATTTTTCGAGACTGAAACTCATTTAGGGCAAAACTTAGTCGCTGATTATAATTATCATCAAGTTAATAATCATCGAATCGAAAGAGATCAAAAATACGTTTTACCTAATTACAATATTAGATTTTGTAAGAGCGTATAGGTATGCAATTATTTATAAAGTTAAAATTCTTAATGAAATTAGTGAAAATATTCCACTTTTTTACGCAAAAAAATGTAAATGATCGTCATGATCGCTGAAATGTTTTATTTTACTCTAGCCTCGGCTTTTTGTAGTCTTACTGACTTTATTAGCTTAGTCTAGCTGTCTAATAAAATATAAGTTATCGAATATAATTATTAGCAATCTAACAGATGTCTTTGATGGCTATCGTCGCAAAAATGCCAGATGCAAAATTTTGTTGCAGATGCAAACCCTTCTTAACCGGTCAACGAAAATACATGTGCCACACAAAACACCACAATATACCTTGCTGTCACAATTAAAAAAGAGATATTTCCCTAATAAATCTACATTTTGGCAGCATTGCAGCATGGCTATTTACTCTGGATTTGCTCAGTGATATTTGGGGTTTGTGTGGATTTTATCTACTTCCTAGAATCAATATTGGCGGAAATTCGATTCTACTGTCATACGCAAATGGAATCCTGTGAAAAAACCGACCAAGTGCGAGTCCGACTCGCACACTGAGGGTTCCGTAATCCAAACGTAATGCATGGTTTTTAATTATTGTAACTTTACGCCTGCCGTTTAAGTTGACAAAGGTATATAAGCGGTTGCTCACACACATTTAGTAGGCAACGAATTACAGTTAAAAGTTGATAATGATTTTTCCAATGATCTACATATAATTTACTAGTTTTCAGATTTATTCTTATATATGTGCTATAAGTTCTTACTTCTTGCCAAATTTCACAACTCCAGGTCAACCTCCAGGTACCCGATAATTTTTTTGGTTTTCGACAAAGTACGTTTTCATACAAAATTTGTGCATAATTGCCTATAACTTTTTATTGCGTTAACTTAGAAGTGTAATTTTTTCAAGGCATCAAGACATAACTGACCTGAAAGCCTGAAAATTCAGCTTAATCCCTTCACGCGTTTTAGAGAAAAAGGTCTTGACAGACGTACAGACAGACGGACAACAAAGCGATCCTATAAGGGTTCCGTTTTTTCTCTTTGAGATACGGAACCCTAAAAAAATGTATTTATATATTGATTGAATTGGTTAATTAATTATTGCAAAAATAATTATATGAATGCTTTTTATTTTACCGCCATCTCTGTTATATTTGTAGAAAATAACTATGGAAGGGTGGAACTTTGACATTAACAAAGCTGGTGAAAAGAGGTGACGACAGATGGCGCTAACGCTTAAAATATTTATACTCCATCTGTGATTTAATTGTTGAAGGTGCAAGAACAGTGAAAAAAATACGTGGTAGTTTAATTTACGAAGTAAAGGTGGTATTAAATATCAGACTTAAAGTTAAATAATTTTCAACATTATAACATACAAAAGAAAAATAAAGAAAAAATTACGCCCATAGACACCCGTGTGTAGGCCAAACCGCTGCGCTGCCCTCCGTTCTCCTTCCACCTCCATGGGCTACCGGATACTTACAGACCGCACGAAACGGTATAGTTGTTACTTTACGCAGGTCACATGTACGTAAGCGGGTGGTACTTACTTCCACGGTCGTGCCAGTCCAATTCGGCTGCATGCAAGCATGCAGTGTGGCACTACCTCTCATTAAATAAAATTACTTTCAGTATCTAAGTAAAATTAACAAATTATTGAATAATGATCACTGCTATGCATTGACAATGTTGGCGTTCGTTTTAGAGATGAAAGTAATTTATATGCTATTTTGGGCAGTAGTTGTCACATGTCATATTTAAAATATAAATTCACGTAGACAGAGCATTCTCTGTCTACGTAAATTCAGTAGTTTTTGAGTAGACAGAGATTCTCTGTCTACGAATTTTTGGGTCAAAGATTTAATAATTTGGTAAGAGGTAGTGCCACACTGCATGCTTGCATGCAGTCGAATTGGGCCGGCACGACCGGGGAGGTACCTCTCGCTTACACGAGACTGGCGTAAAGTGACAGCTGTGCTGTCGCGTTTCGTGCGGTGTGTAAGTAGCCGGTGGCCCATGAAGGTGGGAGGAGAAAGGAGGGCAGCGCATCTATATAGCCCCTATGCGGATGTTTGTGGGCGTCGGTTGTCATGAAAATGACTCCGGCTGCTCGTTTGCCCTCCTATATCATAAAAAAAAAATGGACATAACTACAAATTTTCGAATTTATTAAATTTTCGTCGTTTTATCAAGTTTTCTTTTCTTTAGATAAGAGGCACTTTCATTTCGGTCGTGGCAGCTTAACGCAATTTACGCTATATGCATTATGCAGCATGGCATTACCTTGTACCTATAAGTGTTGCCAACTTGTATATAATAGTCCAAAAGTCTGAATAACTGCACAATCATTTTAGTGTTCTGTAGGTAGATGTAGCAAAATAAAAAAACGATACCAATATAGAGATAGACTTCAGGAAGAGGTAGCGCCATGCTGCATAGAAGGAGATAGTGCCATGCATGATGCATTCGCGCTTCGTTCATTTCGCGTTTCGTGCGGTTTGTGAGTAGCTGGTGGCCCATTGGGGGAGGGGGATGATAGGAGGGCAACGCATCTACGTAACAATCACGCGAATGTCCATGGGCGTCGGTAGTCATCAAAAGACTCCGATTCCCTTTATGCTATAAATAAAAAAAGACAGTGGAACAAACAAGTGCTCCTACCACTTTCTTGTTCTTCTGCCTATCTCTCTGCCCATTTGTCGAGAAATTTGAAAATTAGAAATTTGTATATAAAATATAGATAATAAATCCTTAAATATCATCAAAGCAAAACGTTTGCTTCATTATTATGCTCATCGTAATACATCTCTAACATAAATATTAAGAGGATTCTATTACATTTAGGTGCTTACTTTATGCAGCTGGTATGTTAAAAAATTTTAATTAAGCCTATAAATTACATACGTGTATGCCGTATGAGGAGAACTTAGTATATATTTAGATATGTTATAAAATTTGCACGCTCTTTGTTGTTAAATATATATTGTATCACTAGCTGCCATCCATGTATTCACCCGCGTTAGTTTCGATCCCGTAGAAATATCGAGATTAAAAATAGATGTTGGCCGATTCTCAGATCTACCATCTACTCGAAACGCACACAAGATTTCACAAGAA
>LUGF01031057.1:80237-99792 GCA_001625245.1 Calycopis cecrops
CGCTGCGCTGCCCTCCTTTCTCCTACCACCTCCATGGGCTACCGGATACTTACAGACCGCACGAAACGCGACAGCACAGCTGTACCTATAAGTGTTGCCAACTTGTATATAATAGTCCAAAAGTCTGAATAACTGCACAATCATTTAAGTGTTCTGTAGGTAGATGTAGCAAAATAAAAAAACGAAACCAATATAGAGATAGACTTCAGGAAGAGGTAGCGCCATGCTGCATAGAAGGAGATAGTGCCATGCATGATGCATTCGCGCTTCGTTCATTTCGCGTTTCGTGCGGTTTGTGAGTAGCTGGTGGCCCATTGGGGGAGGGGGATGATAGGAGGGCAACGCATCTACGTAACAATCACGCGAATGTCCATGGGCGTCGGTAGTCATCAAAAGACTCCGATTCCCTTTATGGTATAAATAAAAAAAGACAGTGGAACAAACAAGTGCTCCTATCACTTTCTTGTTCTTCTGCCTATCTCTCTGCCCATTTGTCGAGACTTTTTTCTCAAGGAAACTAGGAAGTATACCTAAAGCTAAAATGCAAACACTGATGTGTCAAACTTTAAGTACCTAGACGAAAAAAATCATAATTCTAGATATCTTATTCTTGGGTAAAGTTACAGATACATAACTTACAGATACATATAATAAAACAGTAAATTTTGTGAGTGTGTACATCGAATATATTTACAAAAAACCAATTTGGAGGCGATGTTAAGCTCTTAGCAACTTTAACATGGAGCACGCTCCCACTGTACACGTATTGTAGTGTAGGGTCTACATTATAGCCTAAATCCCTGTATATATAAATATATATAATATATAAAATATAGATAATAAATCCTTAAATATCATTAAAGCAAAACGTTTGCTTCATTATTATGCTCATCGTAATACATCTCTAACATAAATATTAAGAGGATTCTATTACATTTAGGTGCTTACTTTATGCAGCTGGTATGTTAAAATATTTTTAATTAAGCCCATAAATCACATACGTGTATGCCGTATGAGGAGAACTTAGTATATATTTAGATATGTTATAAAATTTGCACGCTCTTTGTTGTTAAATATATATTGTATCACTAGCTACGATCCATGTATTCACCCGCGTTAGTTTCGATCCCGTAGAAATATCGAGATTAAAAATAGATGTTGGCCGATTCTCAGATCTACCATCTACTCGAAACGCACACAAGATTTCACAAGAATCAGTCGAGCCGTATCGGAGGAGTTAAAATAGTATTAAAACACTTTTACTAATGCTTTTTAAATTTTTTGTCTGTCTGTTTGTCCATTTGTCTGTTTCTCCAAGCTAATCTCCTAAACTACTGGATGGATTCGAATGAAACGTTTTGTCGTATGTAGATACTACGCCTTGTCAACATCTAGAACACTTTTTACTGCGAGAAAATCGATCATTTCTACGGTAAATTCAGTTCCTAATTATACTGTACCCTACGGATCTGAAAATTTGAAAGAAAATTGATTATAATAGAACTACGCTAACGCACGTTGCGGGCACCAGCTATAAAGGAAGAAAACTGATTATCTATAAATTATACCTATTTTGCTGAAATATGCATCCTAAACTTATAATGTAAGCAATCGCTCGGAAACGTTATTTTTGTCTGTGATTCCGACTCACAGTTGGTCGATTTATATTTTGTTTAGATTTATAAGACTTCGACTGCTCTTTTGTATCCTTACACTATGAAAAAATGTAAATTAGAAGTGGGAAAAGTTTGACATCCATGGGATTATATGGCGCTACCTCTCAAATATATAATATTCCAGTAAGAATTTTTAATGTGCTATACAAATATGTTGCAGCTGCTTTTGAGTAGTAATATATTTTATTAGTTATACATTTTTATAAAAAATAAAGTACTTATTAATACATCGGATCCTGCCAGAGCTATTGATGCGGCGAAATAACAAAGATTACTATCGATGGCTAGTGATGTTATCTCCAATCTACATCGCGATATCTCTCCAATATCTCAAGTTCATTTTAGATAAAATATGATAAAGATAGGCATACCTATAAGTCATCTTATTTGTAAGATGTAGGATGAATAACATCCATGTATAAGAAAATTCAAATACATAAAAAAATCAAAATGTTTAAAATATTAGTTTTAATTTTGACTGTGTGTTTATTCATGTGTTCAGGACAAGTGCTACAATTCGGAACATGTCCAGAAGTGGAAAGTATGAAATATTTTGAAATGGAAAAGGTACAGTTTATTTGTTTGATGTTAAAATATTAAAGAAGTAGTGCCAATAACTACCTTAAAAAAATCAGTTACTTTTTTAATGTATTGTTATGGGTATTGGGTAGATTTGAGGAGCTAATAAATGAAGGCCAATCCTGGTGGAAGCTGCAGAAGTTTAGCTGTTTCGATACGTTCGGAGGCATGTGCATTGTGCAAAGATAATGCTGTTGATTATGAATCTAAATGCAGCAAGCGATAGAAAATGATAATACATGCAACAACTGTAGCATAAGCATAGCCAATATTATATTTGTATAAAAACTGAAAAATATGGATACCCACAATTTTATATTCCAATAATACAAAATTTCAGTTTCTTGGTACATGGTTCGAGGCTCAACGTTTTCCGACGTGGTATGAGGACTATGGCCACTGCGCTTTCAAGACTTTTGAATACTGCGGAAGGCGGATGGAAATGACCCACGGCTATGTCCGAGATGGTATTGAATATATCTTACACGTGAACACCACCTACGCACCAGGGGATGAAGCTGTTTTCACTATACCCGAAAACAATATTGGTAAGAATGTTGTAGATATATAAATTAAATTTATAAAATTATTTCATAATATCGTCTTAGCCGAAAATCGTCTATGGCGGCCATCACTATGAAGACAAGCAATCTTCGCAAGACAGTGTACTAGTGTGTGCGCAGAACAAGTACATTCCCTTATTCTCATATTCCAATGTTATTCCAAGTCCAATCAGACCCGAGAGAAATCGGATTGCAGGTTCTATGACTGAACGTGTTCTCCGAGGCATGGGAAGTGTAACACCGTTAAACTTCCGACTCCGGACTTTTATAAGAACCTATACAAAAATCCAAAATCAAAAATAGAATAATAATAAAATATAAGTACGATACTAAACTGCTAATTTATTCTATTAATAATGAGATGAATTGATTAAGAAATAATGATAAAGAAAACTCGGAATACAGTAAAAAAACAACTGAATATTCTTTACCAACAGTGGATGGTAATAAAAGAGTAATTGATAATTTCCCTCTTGAGATAATAATGTCCCTTATTGATACTGTATTTGATTGAACATTAATACCTAATTGTTTTACCAGGAAGCAAGACAAGTCCAAGTATATCGTGGTATATAAATGACACTCTGTTCTCTATAGCTACGACTATAAGGAACCAGCGTAAAGATGCATTGATGCTGTTATATATGTATCTGTAAAGTTTAAAACATGTTTTAGATCCCATCGGAATTCCATTGATAGTAATCGATACGGATTATAAAAGCTATGCATTAATTTACGGCTGCAAGAGTAATGAAGAAATCAACCTCAAATATCGTGAGTTCAGATTTTATCATTATGTTTCAGAGTTAATATTATTGTAGGTGCCAATAGAAATAGTAAGAAATAGTGTGTATTAGTGCTGCGTTGCATCCGAATTAGAAAATGCGACTAGAGTAGTGCCTACGTCCCGATCACATAATAGGTATTGTGGTATGGTTTGTATATTATGGTATGGACATATTTAGAAGGAGGTTAAAAGGATGCAGGTAGTACCGGCACAACTATAATTATGGCGGCGTGAGCCGTCTGGGGAGTACGCTGATTAATGCGTGACTAGTTTTTTTTTAAAGAAGTACCGTACCGGAGGTTACATGTGGTTTGTGAGTAGCCGCTGTCCCATAGGAAAGGAGGAGGAAAGGATATGCGGATGTTTATGACCATCGCTAGTCATCCAAAGCATCTCTGTCCCCAATCCAAATAAAAACGTAATATTTTACTAATGGCTCACGGCTCATGCATTCTATAACTTTAGGAAACAAAATAATATAATTATTTTATGATCATAAGTGAGGCAATGGCCAATCGCAAGCCTATCTATTATAAAAAAAAACAGTGCAGGTAGTAATATGTTATTAGGACTTGTTACTATTTAAGGCATTATAAAAATGTGAAAACAAATCTTTTGGACAAGATTTTTAAGGATAATTTAATAAAATGTATTAAAAATTATTATAAATATGTTATATTTTCCTAATTTACAGTTTCTTCATGGATTCTTTCAAGGACTCCGTCGATCGATGCTGATATTTTGTCAAAAGTTCAAAAAACGCTGGTAGACGCAACAAAATCAAGTGCAGTTTATTTTGAAACTATACACCATAACAACGAGCTCTGCAGTTCGCATTGGACCGCTCACGTCCATGCTAGATATTATTCTAACGAAACTGTTCTTCTTGATGATTTAGACTAATATCTTTCAAAGAGAATCAATATCTACATTTAGTATCTTTACAATAATATTGCCAGATTTTTTTTACATAAAGTATTTAATGACATCAGAGAGTTTAAAAAATCGCAAATTTTGTCTTTTTTGCATTAGATATGAGATATCTTATCAGAGAGGCTACGCGATAGTATAATATAAATAATTAAAATGTTAATAAAAATAATAATATGAATAATTAAAATATCAATTAAAATGTTAATCAAAATAATTTAGTACCCTTTACAACTTAGCAACAACAGTTTAGAAGTTGTATGCCGTCACAAAAGTTCCAGATCTCATTGGAGGCCTATGCACTATGCAGCCACAACCAGTGTCGCAGCATGGGAGAGTCCCACCGGCTCGCTAACACGCGTAGGAGGCTAGGCGGTTCGGTCTGGCGCGCTTGCGACCCAGCAATGAGGCGGAGCGAGACCTGATGATCGCATAGAAATCATCAGTTCTGATTTACGCAAACACGGCTGAACCGTTACGCAAACTCGACAGCCCAAACAGCACCCTAAACGCATTATTATATTAAACGCGGAGCACTCCATATGCTTATCGAGTGTTGTTGGTCCACAGGTTGCACGTGAAAAACGTTTGGCAGTAAGCCTTGGAAAGTGTAACCTTGACTTATTTGGTAGGTAGGTACTGCAAGCGAATTTCCGCGCCAACATAATGCAACGAACAGACAGCGCCCTCAATGTCCAGATTATCTAACAAATTTTGAGGTATCAAGAGGCCCAGATATTTAAATTGATTGCCCCGTGATAATGATTTACTACAAAGGTGAACCGTTAGTATACATTTGCAGCTCTTTGAACCGGAGTTACACAATATTAACTCACTCTTATTAGCGTAATATCTGAGTTCATGGGCTGAAGTACACTCATATGGCTCAGCAAGATAAGATTGTCCTCATAACTGATACTATTAAAACAAACTCCGTATGTGTCATCATATATTGGTTCTGTTGATCTCCGCGATTAGCCCGTTTATATAAAGGTTTATATAAAAATCCGCGGAAAGCTCAACCTCCGATGGCAATCACCGGTCAAGTGCCAACGACTGAAGAAGTCTTGAACCCGGACCTTCAACGAGCAAAAGGCCCTTTCGAGATACCATTGAAGGCGTGACACCAGTGTCTGATTCAGAATAGTAAGGGCTTGATTTTCCTGTATTCAGAAACTAATTCAATAAAAGTTTTATTATCAAAAATATAAAATTACTAACTCAAATATGTTTTTTTTTTCTACTTCCTATATCCTCGCCAAAAAATTTGTAACAAGAAATCACAAACACGCACTCAATTCGCACTCACAAATTACTACTAAACTCTTGGAGATTAATAATACAGGATCAGCCTAGTGTCGACTCTAATCTCCTACATGCACAATAATTATCTAGCTATAAATTAATTAAAGTAATAATATTATATATTGCTTGCGCGGCAATGCCCATGCGCAGCCTTCCCCTCTATTTTTCTTTCAGTGCTTGACTTACGTGCCGCTTGTATTTAGTTACAAAGGATAATAATATAAATCATTAAACCAGATTCATATGTTAATAAAATATGATCAAGGAACCGGGCAACTGGAGTTACGTTTTCCTGATACGTACGTCAATATGGTCCATATAATGGCTAAAAACAAAGGCTCGCAAGAGAATAGTAACCGCATGACATTTGTATCACGGACTACTCATCAATAGGGATGTGCATCAATATTCATTATAGAATTACATAAACAATATTAACATTGTATTTATCGATTTTATAATACTTTTGAATTGATTTTCGTTTAAGAATCTTATCAATCGCATTGAAAGTATTTTACAGTTTAGTAACAATGAGATATTGTAGTATGATGCATTTTATACAGCATAATCAAATTAAGTTCTAAAAACAATTTACTTTTCAATTATACGAATTGATACAAAGATATTACGTAAAACGGCCGTTAAATTAAAAAGATAAATTTAGCATATAGAAGTGAACAGGTCACAGTTAATTTTCTATGAATTGAAAATCCTATTATTATTATAAATGTGAAATTTGTATGTTTGTTTCCTTGTTTGTTTGTTAGTTTGCTTGTTAGTTAGTTAGTTTGTTTGTTTGTTTGTTCATTTCTTTCTTTGTTTGTTTGTTTCTTTCTTTGTTTATTTGTTTGTTTGTTTGATTGTTACTCCTTCACGCAAAAACTGCTGAACCGATTTTCATGAAATTTGGCACACACATAGAAGGTAACATGGATTAACACATAGGATAATTTTTATCCCAAAAAATGTTCCTATGGGATGCCATGGGATGATTTTTCACGGGATCAAATTTACAACGGTGAAACCACGGGGCGCAGCGTCAAGAATTTATGAACTTAAATTTTTACTTAAAATTTTACTAATAATTGACAATTGAAACGGTTTTACCCTTGGTGTTGTTGTTTTCATCGTGAATGCAGTCGTACATAACAGCATACTTTTCATTGTCGACGAACAGAATCGCCAATGTAATTTGAACAGTTTGTCTTGGATCTAAAGAAAAATTACGACGTTAATTATAGTACCTTTATAATATGAAACACGAGGTTTTTTCAGATTGTGACTATGTTACAAAATCAAAAAAACTCGAGTTTTTGGACGAACTCCTCCGAAACGGATCCAACTATTTTTAAGAAATTGACTGTGTCTACTTGGTATCCCAGAGAATATAGAATTTATTTCATCTCGACTTTTTCATGGTATACAAACTTACATGGGTATGTCATAGCTGTATGTCATAATATCTAAATTATAAAGAGTAATAATAATTATAAAACTAATATTATAAAGAGGAAGCATTTGTGTTTTTGTATGTATGGTTGTAATGTTTTCTAACAAAAACTACAGAACCGATTTCAAACACCATTGTATTTAACCATTATATTTTAAATCAGCATTTTCACAACGGCTAAAATTTCCAAAAACTAGATATATTTAATAAAAATTCAATATTATGTAACCTGTTAGACCTGGTATTACGGATGTCTGTGGGCATTGGTGATCACTTTACATCAGGTGATCCAATTGCTCGTTTGCATATTATGCTATACCAATTATCATGAAGTATCTGTCATTGCGTGCGCTGCCGAAACTCTACTATTGATAATATAACAAAAAATATTTTACAGTCTCCTAGAAGGTCAATATAGAATATTAATATCTACAATAAATGTAATGCAACCCATAATTTTTAATGTTAAGTAAAGAACTTTTAAAATTTATAAAATCTTACATTCCATTCAAAAGAATATATAGAATTTAAATGGACTGAAATAAAACTTTTCTGTTACAAAATAAACCTATAGTTCGATGTAGTCGATTTTCCGTTGCTACGAGATCGATAGAAACGCGGGTGAAACCGCGGGGCATTGCTAGTATAATAAATTTAATTAATTATACATTTTTATATTGACATTCATACTGCCCTTGATAATAAATTAAATAATATTTTTTTTTTAATATATTACAGTGACATGAAAAAATCATAAAATATTTGATACAAGCATCACTTTGCTGTCCATCGTCTAACTACCCGGTTATGCTTTTTCTCCAATGGCACACATCTATCACTCGCGGCGGTGTCATGTAAGCAAGGAAACGTCCCGGGTCGACTACAATGTAGCTTGGCACTATCTCTTACTAAAATCTCTTTTTCATGGAACTCCCACAAAACCTCGCGTTCATTTAACAAATTTTTGAACTTTTTGTTTTCTATTATATTTATTGTAATTTGTAAGAGATCTGTAGAATATAAACCGACTTGGAGCCTCATTTTTTTATACAGGCAGGTATATTTAATTATGAAGATCGTTGTTAAATACGAAACTTCGCAAACAAATACTCTGAGTATAAATTTTTGAAAATATGACACAGACGAAGAGCAGCTCAGCTGAAAGGTCCTCCACCCGTCCCTCTGAATCAGCAGATGAGGGTATGGATAGGACAAATATTGGCGGGTCCCATTTCGGATCATGTGTCTATGGTGGCTTGGCACGGACATGGTGGCGTGCTCCTTTGGAGTACTGGGGCCGAGTGTCAGGGTGTCAGAGCCATTTTCATGAATACTGGCGCTATACAGAGAGGCTATACAGATGCGCTGCCCTCCTTTCTCCTCCCACCTTCATGAGACACCGGCTACTTACACACCGCACGAAACGCGCGCAGTACTGCATAGCTGTCACTTTACGCTGGTGTCGCATATGAGAGAGGTACCTCCCTGGTCGTGCCGACCCAATTCGGCTGCATGCAAGCACCTACCACCACTACCACTACCTGACCCCAATGAACGGTTCCACTTCGTTCGGACAGTGCCCAAAGAGGAGAAGTGTGACCTCTCCAAGGCCAGCCTATCGCTGGAGCCTTTTGCTCGCAGATCCGAGAACCTTCAATAAAAGAGGCAGAAGGAACCTGCAGGGGTTTAGTGGGTAGTGCGTCGGTGGTCAAACGGGGATGCCGTTTGCGAGCCCGTCATGGTACTCGGTTGAGCCACCCGGGCTCCTGGGTAGCGTGCATATAGGCATTCCCCTACGTTACAAAAAAAAACCATAAGAGACCATAAATTTCTCTACGAGTTAGGTATTAATATTCTTCCTTAGTCCTCTTCATTTATCCCGTTTCGTTGAAAATAGTCGCTTGTTTCAAATTTAATTTTATTTACAAAATATCGACAATAGAAGAAAAATTGTGAGGATTAAACTTGTAAATAATCTAATTTCCTACAATTTTTGTTCTTGCGATTTTATTGTAAAATCAAAAATGGCAGAGTTATTCAAGAAAAATCATTTTTATGGAAAATAAAATTTTTCGATTATACGCAAGAGCCTGATCCGGTCGGGGGGATCCAATATCCCTACGAAAAAAGAATTCAAGAACTAACTGGACTATATTACCTTACAGATTTATGTTTAATCTTGACAATAAATTGCAAGTAAGAAAAGACAAATCTTTAGGATTTATACATACAAATAAATTTGTATGGATTCATCTCATAGATGAAATGTGTTTAATAAAAACAGAGAAGTTAAATAATGCCTTATTTTTTTATTTTTTTATGATAATATAGGAGGGCAAACGAGCAGCCGGAGCCATTTTCATGACTACCGACGCCCTAAACATCCGCATAGAGGCTATACAGATGCGCTGCCCTCCTTTGTCCTCCCACCTCCATGGGCCACCGGCTACTTACACACCGCACGAAACGCGACAGCACAGCTGTCACTTTACGCCAGTCTCGTGTAAGCGAGAGGTACCTCCCCGGTCGTGCCGGCCCAATTCGACTGCATGCAAGCATGCAGTGTGGCACTACCTCTTACAAACTTTTTAACTTTGTGTTACTACTAATTACTATATATTATTTAATACTATTTAACTTGTTTAGCCTTCCTCCTGAAACAGATTTTTACTTCATCATAAAAGTAATTATTAATAATATAATATATAACGACGTCATATTAACGATTAATTATGCATTTATTATGCAAAGTCGACAGATATTATTTTCATTTACTATTATATTAGTTATGTAAAATTATAATTACGTTTGTAATGTTAAGAAAAATAAGGTTCTTCAATCTAGGATTCCTCGGGTAAATAATATCAGTGTATGATACAGTTCTCAAATCAAAAACACGTAATGTTGGTAATGTTTATAGAAAAAAAGATGACCGTACGATTTGATATTACAAGTTTAGAAGATGTCGGTAACGCTTCTTCCTACGCCATCTTTCACCAACGCTGAATTATAAATTCCTTAGTATTTGCTAGGTTAAAAAACAGGCGCGTGTGCGCTTGTGTTGTGTTAACGTACGTTGATAAAAGCAAGGGGCACTAAATGAAACTACGTATACTATAAGTGCCTACTGTTAATCCGAAACTATAATAAAAACTTTGCGAGAAGGAGATGAAAATACTTTTTTAAAAAAAAGTTAAACAGATAATAATTAAGAAAAAAATGTAAACATCCCTAAGACTGACTTGTCTCTGTGTGTGTGTTTAATATCATCTTTTTGATGATGAGTGTGTGCTATGTAATTTTTTTTTCATCTAACCTATGTCATGTGTATGTATCATCAAATCTATGAGTAGGTCTTAAAAATGACAGTATGGTTACTAAAACCATTTTTCGTCAAAATCAATTGTTTGAAAGATGACGCTTCTAAAGTGGAAAAATGTGTTTACCCGCATCCCCCTCGCCCATCTAACTTTTAAAATAAGAGAGTTAAAAATCTAAAAAATGCATATGCTGTTAATTTCCATGGAATCTTTCAACGAAAATTTGTTTGAGAGAGATATCATTATTAGTTTTTGAGAAATAATACCTACATTTTTATATTATGCTAAAAAAATACCTATACCATTACCAATATCTTTCGTTAGAACGGAACCCTCGGTGTACGAGTCCGACTCGAACTTGACCGGTTTTTTCGTATTGCATTTTATGGTCATGTTACAAGTTTGCCAAAACCAGCGTCAAAGTTTAATCATTAGCTGGTTAAAGTTGATTAGTTTATTTTATAAAAGAAGTAATGACGGCCAAAAAAGTAACATGATCATAATTATAATAAATGTATGAGAAATGTAACATAATTTTAATGAGATCGAGAAATATCAACTAATCTTGGGTATGAACAGACTAACTATACAATACTAACTAGTATTCAACGACAGTTGCCTATAAGCATTAGTAGTTAGTTAGCAGTTAGTCAGTCAGATCGCTCGTCTTCTCAGTTGTTTCCTTTGTCAAAAAACTTATTAAAATGTGATTGTTTCTCAGTCTATTCGTGAGTAAAATCTGAATAGAAACTACTTTGGGGTAAGAAGTAGCGTCATTTGGCACTGCAATCAAACTGGGCCAGCACGGTCGAGAAGGTCTCACCCACAATCCATCCAATTACAGCTATACTTTCCTGTAACTTGAAGTTTGTGAGTTTCCGAGTCTCAGAGTTCTCCATTGGAAGGAGAGGAAGAAAAGGGTAAGTAAGAAAGGAGACTCTATGGACATCCCCTTATAGTATGAAAATATTTTTAGCATTTGTCAGATGTACAAAATTACGCCTGTTCCATTTCAATTCAATTGTACAATGGTCTATTCGATCAATATGTTTCTGGTTGACTACATTCGCAGAGGTTTCTTTAGATTCATTTCTATCAGTGACCTTTAGAAAACAATTACTTCTTCACGGAATTAAATATTTGATTGTACAAAAAACCTTATTTAAGAAGCGACTTTACTTTGTGCTTGTTTAGTCGATTTAAACTGTCATAATGCTTGAGATATATTTGATCTTATTCCTATTTGGTTTAAAAGTGGAATGTATTGTACAAAATATCAGCTGTCCTGATGTGGCGCCAATGGAAATCGACTTAAAAGAAGTAAGCTAGAACGATATTTGGAACGAAATCTTTGTTTTGTTGTATTAAGAGAAAAGAGATTTTTTTTAAATACCAAGAAGTTATAATTTTTCCGAGTCACTTTAAGGCAAGATAGATATAAGATATATAAGATATTTAGCCATTCTCGTGAGACAGTTTCGCATCTTGTGTAAATTATTGTACACATATTTATTTGCAGACATATTATGATATTACTTTATTGAATCAGATATACTAAACATATAATATTAGGACAATCTAGTTTTGCCTACGATAAACTAGTCCTTTCCATCGGCAATACCTAGAATTAAGTAGTATAGCCTAGTTCAAACTAGTTTGCCTTATGCCCGATAGGATTAACCAGTTTAGGCTAGACCGAACGAGTTGATCCTGATATAAATACGCATACTCAAGGATAAACTAGTTCCGCCGCCGAGGTCGGAAGAAGACATACGCAGCTCATGCCGCCTTCCTAATTATGATCACGGGTACGGATGAGTACCTGACTCAATTGCATTGGTCTTGACTTCCAAGGTTAAATGCGAGTCCGACTTGTTCCGTACCATCAATAAAGAGAGCAAATAAATCACTTTGTTTTGTTTGTTTAATGAGAAGATTTTTCCCCCTTAAATATTTGCTTTATTTTAAATTCATTATTTATTTTTTAAGTTAATGTATAACTAAACCTTATTAGCAGAGATACATAGAGTACACGCACATTACCGTTATTATATTATATTGCAAAAAATTTACAATTGTTTTATTACTGACTAATTGTCGTAACTAGATTGGACAAAAGCCGGGTTTGCACGGTAGCCTATACCTACAGGGTAAGTTTTTAGTCATCGGTAAAATTTTAAGATTTGGTTCAAAATCGATAATATTTTGTTCGATTTATGAAATAAAAAAAAATAAGAAATACTCTTTTGACCCATACTAAACTATTAATATTTACAAAAAAATTCTTAATTTTAGACAACTAACTCGGTACACGTTATACCTCTAGCACGAGCGGCAATGACCTCTGTAGATGACATATATGACCTGTTAATCTAATCATTGCCATTCCACCAAGTCCGTCAATCTAATCATTTAATAAAAATCTCTTTAAAAAATAGATAGATACAGTTACAATTTAAGTAGATGCGAAACACAATCAACTGATTAGAGGTCGGTACACTCGGTGAAACTCTCGAATTGACTTTTATTTCGTTATTTTAAAATATGGCCGGTGACTAAAAACTAGCCCAGTTTTTAGTCTCCGGCTAGTTAGTGTATACTTGTAGCACTTTAGCTACTTGAGCTTAAGTAGAAGAGACGTGGCTCTATACACTCGGAATATATTCATTACTTAGGTATATTTGGTAAGTAATCGGTTACATTGGAAAGTAGAATCGGTAACCTGACAGCAGAACTACAGTGTACTCTCATCAATCCCACTCAACCCCAGGCCTTTTTCCCTTCTACATCTAGGTCAACTACTCTCAAAGTCACAATTGTGCGATCTCATTTTTTCATAGTATAGGGAGTATAGGCCACTAGCTTCTTACATACCGTGCGAATAACGACATCATAGCTTTCATTTTACACTGGTCTCGTGTAAGCGAGTGGTACCTCCCCGGTCGAGCCGACCAAATTAGGCTGAATGCAAGCATGCAGTGTGGCACTACCCTTACTTCATTGTACTCTTACTTGTATAAATAACAATTTATATTTTTGTATTATTTATGTCCATTGCAGTTGGATGGTAAATGGTATTTAGCTGGAGTTGCATCTGACATGAAAATGAAAGGCGACTGTGCTATGATCGTATTTAGCCACAAAAGTAATAACACTACAGACATATCCATTAGCTGGGTTGAGAATAACACGTCTAGTTTCTACAACGGATCTGTTTCTCTTGCCGTGGATAGTAACACCAATGGTGATATTCTTCTAGTCACATATACGGGTAAGGCTGTTCTACTGTATATTTAGAAGTAGTGTTCACAACATTATAGCATAATTGGACTGGCACTACATCGAGCAAAGTACATTACGCTCACAATATGATGCCGCTGCAGCTGTGGCGATTTCGCACTTTGTTTTTTTTGTTACAGCTTATTTGTTTAATGGTACTAAATCTAAACATCAACCGGGATTTAAAGAAACCTTCAGATAACATAGCTTGTTGTTGTAGAAACTTTGGAAGTTGCGTATTTATGAAATGTAATTTGAAATTTTAAGAATTGGTTGGACCAAAAGTCCGGTAATATTTGAAGATGGTATTGCTTCGCTATGCGGGGATGGGGCAGCTCGGAGCATTACAAAACGCAGGAGCAGCTCGTAAGAATTCAGTACCATGGCGTCATTAAGCGGAGGACAATTATTAATAGTGTTTTGCGTAGGTATGCGACTGAAACAACGAAAATTTTATACTCTGTACAATACACGAAAGAAAAATTCATCAATTACGTCAAATACGTCGCGAGAATCCGTAAACAAAGAGCGTGTACGAGAAATTGTTAAAGAACAACCTTGTCTCCCTACTTGAAAGCGGTCTAGTGTTTTAACTGTGCCCGCTCGCTACATCGCTAAATAATCTAATCTAATCTATAATCAGTATTTTACATAAAGACTTACATTTACGTCCATAGCCATAAGACTATGCTCAGAGACTGCATTTGGCTAAAAAATGGCTCGAGAGGTTTACGAGCTTTAATAACATTTTTTTCTCAGACGAGGCACATTTTCATATGACTGGGCATCTCAACAGGTAAAATTACAAGCAGATACTGGAGTGATGCTAAACCTCAATTGAAGCACCAAAAACTCTTACACTTACCGAAAAATATGCATGAAAATTCACAACATTTCTCCTAACACTTCGATAAGTGTGACAGTGATGGAAAATTTCCTCTCTAGATTACAGGAGTGCCAAATAAATCAAAGTTCACATTTGGATGATGTTATTTTTTAAAAATAAAATTAATTTTTTTGTTCTTTTAGGGTAAAAAATTAATTTTTCCTTGTCTACTTTTGTATTTTTTATAACCTTTTGAAATGTTCCCGTGCTTAAGGTCCAACCTGTATAAATGTAATAATGTCTTCTAGAAACTGAGTAGTACAAGTATTTAAGGTTGTTCATACTATGAGTAGGCGAGCAAGAAGTCTGAGCTTCTTGATGAATGCCAACCCCTATAGGTATCTGATGTAATATGATAACTGGTGTTGACTTTCTTCCCTCTGTCCTCCAAGTAAGAGGTACATGCTTGCATGCTTGCATGTAGCCGAATTGGGCCGGCACGACCGGGGAGGTACCTCTCGCTTACACGAGACCGGCGTGAAGTGACAGCTGTGCTGTCGCGTTTCGTGCGGTGTGTAAGTAGCCGGTGGCCCTTGGAGGTGGGAGGAGAAAGGGGGGCAGCGCTATCTGTATAGTCTCTATGCAGATGTCTATGGGCGTCGGTAGTCATGAAATTGGCTACAACTGCTCGTTTGCCCCCTTATATCATAAAAAAAAAAAATTGGACCTTCGAAAACTTACAAGCCATTCAAAACGCGACATAGGTACACATAGCACACAGTCATGATAGGTAATACTGTCATATTATATAACTATGATAGTATCAATTTCTCGGGTGATCGAGATCCTTGCAGGTCGTGCCGGCCTAGTTCGGCTGCAATTACATCAAGACCTAAAGACAAAAGCTGTAGCCAGAGTATGTTGAAAAATATAGAGAACTAAAATAGAAAAGAAAAAAGGAAATTGTTATCGAAATCAAAAGGCAACTGAACTATTTGATATATAAAAACATATTTAAAAATATGCATAACAAATATAAGGGGACAAGGACAAACAATTTTAACGAACTTTGGCAAAGAGAAAAGGTTCATCCTGGACGGAACTGATGATAAACTAACCTATTTTATATTTGCAGATCTGAAAACTGAAACCTATTTCTTGTTGGGTGTCAACTATGAACACTATGCAGTTATATTCGCTTGCTACGATGAGCCCGATGGTAACAGCAGTCTATGTAAGTCATTTACTGCAAAAACTTAGTACCTAAGAGGTAGTGCCGTGCTGCCGAATCAGACCGGCACGACCGAGTAAGTAAGGTAATTCTTTAAAAGAACGCCGTAGCGTTTCAAACCAAGTTCAAATAATAGAACTGATACCGGACAAAAGGCCCTTGCCCCTTACTGATCATGCCATGGCCTACGTGCAAGTCGCTTAACAGACTCCGCACTCAAGTAGCCCGATGCATAAATATGCCTCTAGGGTATAATTTCTTTTACGAAGTCCAATCTATAAAACATCTCCTTCTGTACTCAGTCAGCCCAAACATCTGCACGTTGGACGATCACCAATAATACAGCCATAGCTTTAGCATAGTTAGCACTAGGCAAACGATATCTAGATATTGTCTGCCGAACCTTTGCTGCTGTACCAATGAAACGAAAAGAAGAAGAACTGGTTAGCAGCACCGTGTGTAGTATTACATGAACTAATTCTTATCCGTTTTTATCATTACACTATTTAACATAAACGTCCCAAAGTTGGCGCATATTTACTTATCAGCGTCACAAAAATGTAAATCTGCGTTTGTTTGTTACACTTTCACGCAAAAATTACTCAACTGATCAACATGAAACTTTGTACACATATTCCTAGAGGTGTTGGAAATGACATAAGATACTTTTAATTAAAAAGTAGTAAAGTAGTAAAAAAAGTAATCTGGAATACATCAAAATTTACGAATATTATTGACATATTTTATATATCAACCGTTTATTCTGAAATTCCCAGTTTCCCCCTATTCAAAGTTCTCTTGGGAAGATGTAATGCAGGTAAAATAACGAGGTTATTATGAATGTCATAAGTAAAACCATCAAATAAATGCGTATCTAAAAAACTAATGATTGTAAGTAAAAAGTATTTTTTTCTAATGTACTAATTTGACGCATCAGTAACCGTGTCAATCACGCGGAATGATTTCTTAGTTGAGATTCTTTTGTGCTAATGACTTTCGGCCTTGATAGGTTTCTCATTTTTTCACGTAACAACAACAAGAAAGCGTCTTCATAACAGTTCTCAAATGGGGTAGGCAGACACGAGAGTGCCACGTGTCATGCTCCACACACGCTTGCCCTGCCTCCTCTATATTACACTTTAGTAAGCACGGTTTTACTTTTGCTAAGAGGTAGTGCCACACTGCATGCTTGCATGCAGCCGAATTGGGCCGGCACGACCGGGGAGGTACCTCTCGCTTACACAAGACCGGCGTAAAGTGACAGCTGTGCTGTCGCGTTTCGTGCGGTGTGTAAGTAGCCGGTGGCCCATGGAGGTGGGAGGAAAAAGGAGGGCAGCGCATTTGTATAGTCTCTATGTGGTTGTCTGTGGGCGTCGGTAGTCATGAAAATGGCTCCCTATACCATAAAAAAAAGATTTTAACGATAGGTTGATTTTAACAGATACATTTAACAAACAAATTATCTTTATTTATGCAGCTGGAAGCTCAGCCCCCTTTACCATAAAAAAAAACATGACTTGCTTCCTCCATATATATAAATCTCTTACAAACCGGTTCAGGTTATGAATTCTTCACCTTTATATGCGTTATATTAACTTCTTTTGATAAGTGAACTTACTTTTAACTTATAAATTAATAATATTTAATTGGGCACTAAATATGGGATTTTAATTAAATTACATTACATACACACATTCTTAAGATTCTTGACGTTTCGGGCAGTGCCGGAATTAATCTGATAATGATACGTCAGTCTTGGTAGTTTTTGTATAAATTCTTCATTGAACATTATTTTAGTATACCCAATTACTAGCCCTGCTATATAAGTACAGTGAAAACTGGTTATGTGATACTTTAAGGGTCTTTTAGTCTCACTTATAGAGGTATTTCACTTACGCAGTGTCTAAGATATCCTGGTATATAATAGAGGGTTCCATACATAGAGATTATAATACAGTTTATTTCAGTTATAGAGGAGCGATTCATATATTATTAAATACAGTATTATGTCAAAATTATAGGTACTTGTACATTGTACACATATTTATTAGGAATCAAAAGAAGATAATAAATAATTTTGTCTTTATTCTGAATTATTCTACACAGAGTGAATTTTGGCACATTAAAATCAAAACCGACTTCATCGCGTGTCTTCCCATTTTCATAAACAGATAGTAACAACGGTTTGAGCCTTCGTTTCATTATTCAAATAAACATGTACGATAGTAAAGCAAAACTAAAACTGAAGGTCATTGAGGCTTCAAATTAGTTAAGTGAGTAATTTGTGGGTACAATAAGACTAAATAAGCAAACTAACAGAACAATACCATCACAGTTATAGAGGCTAATTCATATATTACTGTCTCAGCCATGGAGGTAACTAAAACGATAAAATCGTAAGAACGAATCTCAGTTATAGAGGTTTGGTTCATCCCACTAACACACGTAATTCAGTGCCAAAGTGTTAGGACCTGAGCATGAGTTAGAGAGCAGTTATTTTTGTTACATTGTTTCTCACTTATCCAGGTTCCACTTAACCAAGTTTCACTGCATAACACTGTTAGTACTAGTTCATTCGTGCAAGTTTCCATTATATAAAATTTAAACGTGATTGGGCAACACTGACTCACTGATCTGTAATTTGATGAATCAGTGAGTCAGGAAACTGCAAGGAAACAGCCAGATAACACTTGGACAGGCTGATAAGATTTAGATAATCTCAAAAGAAATTTGCCATAGTATAAGTACATTTTCCTAGACGGATACTGTACAAATGACAGTGCTCGTCTTCCATACATTATTTGCCTAAGAATCGTTAATGCCGTGAAATTATATTTGTATTCTAAATAATGCTATCAAATTAAATTTAATTTAAGTCACGAACACTTCAGCGAATTATGAAAAATCTCAAATTCTTTTCGATTTTGAAGTTATAATCTGGCCGACATAACAAAGAGATGTCAACGTTAACTAAACATCATCCGTCAATTCATCGACTACTGTTGCTCATAGACTTTGATCTATGGTGTCAATACTACTCGTTCAATCATAATATAATATCTTAATCAGTAATCTGTTTGTATAACTAATAACATTATTTTATAGATAAAACGCTGAGGCTAACTACTAGGGTTTTTATAATTACGATACATTCTGCTAATCTATGATAATATAATTAAAAGGTTATATGCGCTTAGAAAGTGACACCATACAACTAAGCTAATTAGCCTACTTGCACAGTCTTGCTGAAGCGTCGGAGATCACAGAGGTGCGACATTACTTCGGATCGAGAAACGACAACCAACATAATATATTTGTCTCTTTCTTCTTTTTTTCTTTTCTTTTGTTCGGTAATCAGAGCGCCGTCACTTTCCTGTCGTTAAAGTGCTTATTATATTGATTATAAATTATTACGCGTTGTACATGTGCGTTACTGGAGCCAATATAGTTTGAATTATCTCTATCTCTATCACTCTATCTAATAATAATAATAATAATAATATCCTCCTAGTCGATTTCGGCTACGGCGGCCGTCTCAATAGAGACAAGACAGATGCGCAGGATATATTATAGTGCACAAGTGTGCGCGCAGGCACAAGTGCACACTCT
>LUGF01031057.1:131063-145390 GCA_001625245.1 Calycopis cecrops
ATGAATTTCAACTTTATAATAATTACAATAATACTTATTATCACATGAGAAACTCGAACGAGACGAGCGGATTCCCGCGAATGCTCGAGCAGTCGCTGGAATCCGAGCGGAAGTCGCGTGAATTCGATAATAAGTACTATAGTAATGAAAATAAAGTTTAAATTCACATGACATTGAAAGTGTGCTCCGCTTCGCTGCCCTTCGCCGCGCTTTTGGTGTGAATTGACCCTTAAGGTATAAGTTGGAAGCGGACGACATGAGGCAGCAGCGGACGACGTGTCGCAGCGACTCTACTGGTTTCTATGTTTTTCTATGAAATTACCTCTGTAGTTAGCGACACGAAGCTAGCGACGCGTCGTCGAGCGGCAGACGCCAGTGTCGTCCGACCGCGGATCAGTAGTGCCGTGTCGCCGGAGCAACGACACGTCCAGTGAGTGTCTTTTCATAATTAATGTTTCCGTTTCTCAAGAAGATAAACTTATAAACCAGGTGGCCCAACATCCCGCACTGTACGATGCATCCCACAAAAACTATTCCAACATGGTCATAAAAGATAATATTTGGAAAAAAATGGAAATTTTTTAAATAAAAGTCATCATCGTCTTCTACCTCTTCTAATAAAATATAAAAAAAATTGCGATCACTATTTTTAAACATGTCAGACATCTTAATTCACGGAACACTCGGAATCAACAGGATTCCTTCCGCTGTTGCCATCTACAGTCGGGCTCGAAATCATGACTGCAGTGACAGGTCGTGACGACGTGTCGTGACGACATGAAGCGACTACGCGTCGTCCGCTGCTGCGTCATGTCGTCCGCTTCCAACTTGTACCTTCATACTATATAAAAAACGGCGTAACCTCGTACAAAAAATATAGTCATAAAACTTCTGCTGATTCAGAGGGACGGGCGGAGGACCTCCCGGCTGAGCTGATCTTAGTCTGGCCTCTCCCCATATACCTGTCCGGTATAGCCTTGGGGATCATAGATGCACACAAGTAGGCTTGCTAACTTTTAAATACGAATTTACGGGACAAAATGAATTAAAGAGCGGGACAAGGGTGAAAAAAGCGGGATTCAACAATTTTTTTTAAAAGACATGATTTTTATTTAGTTTAGTATTTAGTATTAGTAGTATTTAGGTACTATTACTACTATTTAAATGAGTATTTTTTTGAGATAAGAGAAGCCACCGGTTATCAATCGCGACAATCGGACGGCCGCTGTATTGGCGACGGTGATGGTCGTGCACAGTTGATATTATGTGGTTTTAAACTGGAATTGTAGCTAAGTAGGAGGCAAACCGGATTATTAAGATTAATAGGTTATGCTATTATTATCTTGGCCAGAAGGACAGCGGGTGTCCTCCTCTCCTCATCTCTGACGGAGGGGAGCAGCTCACGCGCGGCAGCTAAAAAGTGGCCGACACGGGTCTTGAGCTAGAAGAGCTCTATGAGCTATCATGACTGGGGGGTCCGAAACCCCCCTCCACCACTGGCGGGTGGTACGACTTGCGCGCGGTTGTCGTGTTTAACCTAACCGGTACGGCGGTTTGATTTGAGCTCTGTAATAAAGCACTGTCGTTATTGACTAAGACTGAACTAACATCGTCGTTCTGGCTATTCGGAGCCGAACGTGTGTGCTGTTGTCTGTCAGGGTGTTGTTGTGGTCTGAACTGCGTTCACGTCCGGATCCACGGACGGGGTGTAGTGTACCTACAACGCTGCTGTGGTGTTGTCTTTGTCTGCGTGTTTCTTTGTTACGTGTAACAATTGTAGTGATATCGTCGTCTTCGTCAGCCAGAACATGTCTGGGACGTCGACCAACGTTGGTCACGCAGTCGGGGTTGTATACCGCTGCTTTTGTAACTAGCGGGTTAGGGTGAGAGGAGGCCCTATCGAAGTGGGACTTAGTGAGCACTTTGAAGTGCCCTCTAACAGAGGGGAGCTCGAGATCTTTATGAACATCGAGATTGCGGATGTACCACGGGGCACCCGTGGCCATACGGAGGAACCTATTTTGCACTACTTGCAAAGAATATAACGTCTTAGGACTGACGTCTGCGAACACAGGACAGCAATAGGAGAAAATCTTATTTCTAAGCGACATTTTACTTCTAGCGTTAATGAGGTGGTACAACTTGTGTAACACATAGAGGGCTTTTTTGCTCACGCGTTTAACGTGCGGCTTAAAAGAAAAGCGACTATCTAGAGTGACCCCCAGGTACTTGACGGAGCGTACTCTGGGGATGATTTGCCCGTATATAGATACGGGTGGCATGATACGAGTGTGTCTCGTTTGGACTCTATGGGAACGATCTGAGAACAGGATTGACTGGGACTTGTCAGAATTGACCTCGATCCGCCAGCGGGCGAACCACGACCCTAGGGAGGTGATCGCCTGCTGGAGGTATTTGGTCGCAAGAGGAACCGTGCGAGAACGACTATATAGGGCGATATCATCTGCGAACATCGCCAACTGTACCTTGGGATGGCGCGTAGAGATTGTAGATAGTGGGGGAGAGAACAGAGCCCTGGGGGACTCCGGCTTTCAAGAGGCGGCTGGTGGACAGCGTGCCCTCTACCCTATATTGGAAGTGTCTATTAGTGAGGTATGCCTTAATGGTTAGGACTAGCCTATCCGGCAGACCTATGCGAAATAGCTTACAGATCAGGCCTTCATGCCATACTCTGTCGAAAGCTTTGGCTAAATCAAAGAAGACTGCGTATGTCGGGATGGGACGTTTTCGGTTAATACCGTCGTGAACGAATTCACATAGACGGTGAACCTACCGCTTATAGATTATAAAACTTGTATATTTACTTGTGTTACCAGAGACATTGAATAAATAAAAAATGTCTTTGGTAACACAAGTAAATATACAAGTTTTATAATCTATAAGCGGTAGTATTTAAATATTTTGTGCGGAAATAGCATTTGTCTCATATTATTGTGATGCACACACATTCACAGCACAGCATGATTAGGTGTACACGTAATTGCAAAAGCTATTATAATCACAAAAGGAATTATCAAGATGTTCAGTTCTGGCCCTGGATTTGTTGCGCAGTGGAAATGAATTATTATACACAGAGCTCAAATCAGAATGAACCTGTCTGCGATTACGCAGAGCTAAATAAAACTTAAAATTAATGCAATTACCTTGCGCTTCTGGAGACCGGCTTAATATATCACATTACTACATAAAACCTATGGCCATAAATTTCACACATGCAATGAGATATACTTAGCTTCCCGTAAGCTGCAATCCGCCCGAAATATGAATCTTCTTAGGCAAGCCTCGTCAAGCGGGGTGGCGAAGTCTTTTATATTCAACTTATACACAAACACAAATCAATCAAAAGTTCATTTGGTTAGTCAATTAATTTACACTCCCGATAATATCAAAAGGGGGATCAACACTTAACTTAAATTAGAAATCATAAACTCAAGTCTCAAATTATGTACGCGACCGGTTTCATCGGCATCAACAAGGCGTAAAACAATTACAATTACAATAAACTACGCGCCGATCTCTCAAGAGATGCAACAACAGTATAACATGGCCGCTAACACCAAAATCACCATAGCAACCGCGCGGCAGCAACCGACGCGGCCTCAAGCGGTCCACACCGGTATTACACATTACATGTGGTTCAGAACAACTATATTTTTCGCAGAAGGCGAACTGCTCATCCATGAAGAGATTTCTCTCTCGTACGACATCTTTGATGCGTGCGAGAAGAATTCTCTCATAGATTTTACCTATCGAATTTATGTATTGTATATATTTCACTTTATAAAGATCTATCTTCTATTGGCTTCAGGTGGTACCAGAAGCTCAAGCACAGGCCAGTACATCACAGTGTACTATTCCTACTTCTGTATGAGTAGAATAAGCTACAAAGCCCTAATGTGCCAAAGGTAATGTTGTTAGTATGCTAATCATAAAATTATTGTATCATGAGAATATCTTGAAAAAAAATATGGAAACAAAAATGAATTTTATCCGTTTAAGTACATAAAAAAATTAGAAGTTTCTCAAATTTCAAAAATTTATAAATGAAATGCTTAAACATTTTTTTAATTCATAATAGTAAATTACGGGAACCTGTTATTCATGCGTATAAAATTGTGGCTATTGCTTACTTGTCAACCCGTTACATATATATGGGTATGGGTATTTAAACACCCTAAAGCTAAACACAGATCCTTTGTTTAAGTTGATTAAAAAGTAAAATGCTTTTTTCTTTGACATGGACTGCGTAAAGGGATAATTAATAGGTCTAAGAGCACTTAACGAGTTAACACCTAGAAAGTTAAAAATGTATAAAAGGTCCAGAAAAAATTTATCAGAAATTTTAAGGCTGCAAAGAAAATTGAAACAAGTTAAAAAATGTAAAAGGAATATCCTGGAAGAACTGCATTCTAATAGGGCCATACAAAATATGCTACAAAGCAAAATTACCAGCTCATTTTATCTATTGCTGCAAAGCCAGTTGAAAAACACCTGAAGGAAATTAGGGGGCCGAAGGTGGACTCTTGATGATAAAATTTTGGCCTTGAGCTTGTATAAAAATTTGTTTGTTGATTTTGTTGATTTGTTACCCCAGCATTAGCTCCTTAAAAGCATTGCTGAACACAATACCATTGGTGTGTGGCATTAATATGCAAGTAATCGAAATGTATTGTTACACAGTTATGTGTAATGAAAATAGAAAATTTATTGTTGAAGGCTCAAAAATAGCTATGGAATGAAAAATTAAAATTTTAAAGCATATTTAATTTTTTATCGGGTTGTATCCACCCACAATACCATATACCATTTATGAGGCTTCACCATTAAACTCTATCTATTGATAGTAGGTACAGAAACGCTTAAGAAATAACATGGCTACTATACTACCTATAATTTTGGGTTTTCCTCCGGTGTCGCCAAGATCAACAGCGGCAACCACAACGACCCTTTGATACGATCTCAGGGAGCCCGAGAGAAAAGCTAAAACTTGGGACTCGCAACGAATTTAATCAGAATATATTTTAAAAAGGGGAGAAAGAAAAAGATTTCAATTTCCTTCCCTAGTCAAAGCGGGAGACAGTAAAAAAATGCAATGACTTAGTCAAGAAAAAGCACCCAGGTGAAGCCAGCTGCTATGCACCACGGAGATATTAAATTCTAATAAAAATGACTAAATAGTTAGTATTTAATAATTTATTGTCATTTAAGATGTTACGATTGAGTTAAAGTTGTATTTTGCCAGTAATAGCTATGACAACTTTTTTTAAAGACGCAAAAGTTTTCCACGCTTTCCACGAGATCGCCGTAGTATATTACCCTGTAGTAGCATATTTAAAATGTTATAAAAGAGCAAAACAATATGTATAAATTTAAGAAATAAAAAATGTTAATAATTTATAAAAAGGGTAATTATTTGAATTAAACCTAAATCTTAGTAATATGGTTCCCTTTTTACCCTTCGGGTACGGAACCCTAAAGACAGTAAACTACGAATAGTATACAAAACGATTTGAATTTGCCGACCGAAAAGTTTACTTGTGAATGACACGGAGCGCTAGTGTAAGCATTGTTCGTTATTGTAATAAGTCGTCGTTCTTCTCTTGAGTATATGTGTTCTGTGTCTTAGCCCCGCTTAGGTTTATCTTAAATGAGCGATAACTAAATAAGAGAAACATGTTTTTTGGCTATGCCTTCGCGATGCGTGCGTTTTCTAAACGTATTCGTCTTACGTTCATAGATGTATCTATATATAATATATATATATCTATATATGAACGTATCTATTAGATACGTTCATACATCACAACAAGCACAACAGCTTACCTCCGTAAGGAAGAGTGTAAATTATTTGTCCAATTCCTGGAGCAAGTCTGGCGTAACCTTCAATTTGTTTCAATTGCCCATCAAGGACGTGGAAGTTTATCAGATGAAAACCATTGCCCGAGGGAGTGTATTCAGTACGGCTGCACGTTGCATTTTCCTTAGTTTTGTGATAAGTCCCCATAACCTCATACCATAAGCCTGTTCCAAACTGAAAAGATTTATAATTTTATTCTTGTCACGGAACGCCTAATTAACCATAGTTTGACGAAGACTTAATTTGAGGAATTTTTTAATGCTTCGCAATTAACTGTTTCTATTAACGAATTTTTTTGAATATTGTTGGGCTTGAGGCCTTAAAAGCGACTTCACACCTTATAACCTGAGTATCTATATAAGAATATTTGTCCGTACATATCATTTGTGAGTGGCCGCGCCGACATTAGGAAATATTGAGGGCCGATCTTTTTACGAACCGTAAAAAGTGCAGCCGGTGTATCAGTCATTACATCAAGAAAAAACTAATACACTATTTAGATATTGGCGAGTGTAATAAATCGGGTACTTTAAAGCAACTAGGGTGTAAATATGCGATAAACTAATATATAAAATTTAGAAAGCTACGCCATGGAACTTGTAGATATACGCTGTATACAGTTAACATACCGATTTATCAAAAATTATCGAAAAAAACGATGATATTATTTTGTCAATTATTTTAAAATCCGTAATAAATTGTCCCATTCGTGTCCTTACCATTTTAGCTTTGTAAAATATAGTTACAATGTAGTTTTCTTATGTCTACAGATTTATCTTGGTGTTATGTTTTCATTATTTTTAAGACATTTGTTGACATGAGCTTTATGTTTTCTAACATTTTTTGATCTATTTTCTTAAAAAAATGTTATTATGTAGAAAAACGTGAAAATATAACCTGACATAACAATTCCATCATTGAGTACAAATATCATTAAAGTATCTTACCAATTTGAAATCAAAATTTGCGACTGTCACCACTTGTGGGCAGGCTTCGGGTACTGGATAAACAAAAACAGAACATTAACATATATGACAACACAGTTTTACGCAGCTGCGGTTTCGTCCGCGTTCGTATCTAACCTGTGGAATTATCTAAATGAAAAATAGATGTTGGCCGATTCTGAGACCTACCCGATATGCACTCTAAATTTGATGAGAATCGGTCTAGCCGTTTCGGAGGAGTATTGCAACATTGGGACACGAGAATTTTATATATATACCAGCTGCCCGACTGTAGTGCCATCTGCCCGGCTGATTTATGAATCTAAACCATTCGCAAATCCCTATCAACACAAAATTTTCGTCAAAATCGGCCGTTTACGAGGAATTCAATGACATATATGTACACACGCACACAAGAAATATTTGACAATGATTGATCCCGTGACCCAAGTGAGATATAATATAGGTATTATAAATAGGTTAGGTACCTATTCATCATTTTAAAACCTCGCAAAATAAATACATATTTTATTTTTTAATAAAAGGGATTTCATAGATACCTTTAACTTGACACGCTCTTTTTGAGAAGTCTACATTAATCATCTCCGCTCTTTTCAAAAAGGAATTATCTATAAATACAGATTCAATTGCTTTGTGTCCTTCTTCAGAGAGCTGCTTCGACCTTGAAAATACCCAAACAACATCTGAAAAATATAATAAACTTTATAAATCAAATTATAGACAATTTTTCTAGTTACGAAAAAGTTATAATTTATAAATATATTATATACACAGAAGTAAAATATATTGATTTAAAGTGCCTAAATTACGCGAGAGGAACTTATCAAACATGTCGTATTGAAGACTTATTATGTTGGTTTGGAAAGTTTCAAATGCCCAGACTAACCTACTCCTAGCGTTGTTATTATGCAGATAATGTTTGTAAGACTGATTCAACTATTTAAAAATAGGGCTAGCTTTGTTATTAAATTTATCGTAAGAAATACTTAACTTACAATATTAATCTATTACAGGCGCTAAAAGTCATTAACTTTAGTTTTTCTTATTATTTAAAGAATACTACTTTCATGATTTTATGATATGAAGTTGATTTAATTAATAAATATAATTATCAATTTAAATAAATTCAAACTTTCTTCAAAATATCATTCTTTGGTGTTGTGTGTTAGTGTAATTAATAAAACCAAAACTAATTAATTGATATCTCAAACTTTTGTAAATGTCGGTTAATGACTTCTTGCAGTAAGCCGACGCGGCGACGGTATACACATACAAAGGGACCTATTCATGACTACCCACTCCAATAAATCCCAGTGTAGTTACTATGCAGATAGAGGAAACGAGGACGTCCTTTCCTGTACTTTTCCTATGATCCAAAGCCAAAATCCAAATTCGACTGCAAATCAGCATGGCAGTTCTTAATGTATATATATACCTGAATATCGGTTTACGGACAATTATTATATAGAGGCGTAGGTATGCCTACATAATCAATTCAATTTTGGCTAATATTTACCACAATATAATGGATTAGACTTATAGGTTTAAAGAAACTACTTACTTCTGAACGATTTGTTCTGTGCGTTAAGTTTGCAGTGGTAGAGAATAGCATAATTTTCATTATCAGTAGCCAAAACGTTAAGCTTATAACTAACAGCTATGTGACCTTTGAAAACAAATACAATATATAGTAATAATGATTCACACAAGCACTTATGCACACCAATACATACAAATACAATCTATATATTAAATGACCTAGTGGAGAGCGCTGACGGAGGAGTATGAAATTTGGCACACATAAAGTTTACGTGTAAGGGCCAATTCACACCAAAAGCGCGGCGAAGCGCAGCGAAGCGCAGCGAAGCGAAGCGCAGTTTATGTGTCATATAAATTTCAACTTTATAATAATTACTATAATACTTATTATCGCATGAGAAACTCGAACGAGTCGCGCGGATTCCCGCGACTGCGCGAGACTTCGCTGGAATCCGCGCGGAAGTCGCGAGAATTCGATAATAAGTACTACAGTAATGAAAATAAAGTTTAAATTTATATGACACTGAAAGTGCGCTCCGTTTCGCTGCGTTTCGCCGCGCTTTTGGTGTGAATTGAGCCTAAGAGAAGTGCAGAACGCTAATATATTTTAATAAAAATGTTTATAAAGTACTTTAATGTAATAAATAAAACTTTACACACACTAACATGCATTTAACACATTGATATATGAGATACACGTAATTATTGATAAAGTTTCTATGAGTCTTTTACTGTGTTGAAAATTCTACATAAATTGTTTATCTTAGTTACAATGTCATAACATGTCATGATATTTAGTTTTTAATTACAAAAAGTTTCACTTAGATCGAATATCGATCTTTGCGGGTCCACTAGTGCATATAAATGTTCCTCTTGAATCACTCTATCTATTAAAAAAAAATTTCAACAAAAATGACTGTAAGGCTATCTTAATCCTACTAATGTAAAGTATGTATGTTTGTTTGTTTGTTACTCCTTCACGCAAAAACTGTTGAACCTATTTTCATGAAATTAGATTATTAATAGAGGGTAACTTCGATTAACACAGGATAGTTTTTATTCCCAAAAAATATTCTTATGGGATGCCATGGGATGATTTTCAGTTTTCCACGGGATCGAAATTTACGCAAATGAAACCGCGGTGCGCAGCTAGTGTAATATAATTACATACAATATTAACCTCTGTAAGGCATATAATATATCATTTGCCCATTCTGAGATTCAGCTTTTGCATATCCCTCAATTGTATACAATTCACCATATTTAATGTAATAGTACTTTATATCGAAGCCGTTTTCAGAGGGTGTGTGATCGGTAAAACTGCACTTTCTAGCTGCTACGCCAGTCTTGACAACTTCATACCATACTCCATTTCTAAACTGCAAAGAAAACTTAATGTTATTTTGTAATTTGTATTCAAAATAATCACTTTTCGATCCGTGTGTTACAATTTATTTGTCAACAGTTTTATCAAATAAAAAATCACAACAGTTGACAATAAAGTGTCCGTAACCGAATTTCGACGACGCGAACGGCGGCCTTTTTACGATGTAGAAATTAGCCTGCACATCATAATATTGTGTGCGCATGCACGCAGACATAAGCGCACGCACTTTTCCCTAATGTGACGGCAGACGACACGACTATAAATAAATCTGGCGATGGCTTAACGTGCCCTCAGGGCACACGCCCTGTCTCAGAGACAGGGCGTGTGCCTTTACTGCTAGTAATCAATAATCCTATTTTTTGGATTTTTTCCCAGCGCTGTAACCCTATTTGAGACATTCCGCTAAATACCTCATAACTAGCAACATGAATTTTATGATTAAACTACTGTTTTTTTTTATATAAGGTAACCCGATACTTAAAATTCAATGAATACGGTATTTAAGCATTCATTCACTGGTACTGAGAATCAGCCCTAAAGTATATTTGATTTTTTAAAATCCTAATATTACCAGGGAATGAGCTTTTATTATGTAAAACTTTCATGACTTATTTTAGTTATAAAGTTACTCGTCATTAGATACGTTACAAATGCAAAGCTCTTATGTGTCCCATTGTTGGACAAAGGTCTCCCCCCATTCTTTGCATTTTTCTTTGTCCCGAACTTCGCGCCAATCAGGCAGGTATACGTCTATACGTCATCTCGCCATCTCCTTTTTGGTCTGCCGCGTCGACTCTTTGAGTCTAGGTCTCATAAAGTGGCCATTTTTTCCCAAGACTCAACTAATATAAAACATTTATCTATATAAAAAGACTATTCATATTTATATAAAAATATTAGTTTTCAAAATTACCGATTCATAATTGAAGTTTTTAGCCGTCTTGACCTCTGGACAGGACCCGTATGTCTCAAAACTTTCAGCTGTAAAGATAAATTTAAATTATTCATCAAATATATCTGTTAAAATCAACCTGCTATTTAAATCACTGTAATGTAAGGGTGTTCGTAGTGTTACCGTGTTAGTGTTGTACCGATTCTATGTCGAAATCTTCAGCAGTGTTAACGTGAGGGCAAAAGCCGCTGCACACTTACGCTTTCAGCTGCAAGGACAAGATATTGTGTAGAATATAAAAAAGACTAACTGACCCTACAGATGATCTTAATTGCATCTTGAAAACCTTTCCAAATCGTTTTTCGACACTACGTATTTTCAACTTTTACTTATGTAAAAATAGTAGAAAAATGTTCATCCCTAAAGTGAAGTATAGAAAAGCTTCTGAAAAAAAAGTATATACCTACACGATGATTTTATATTCGTCTTCGAACCGAAGCATGTGACTTTAGCACTAACATGATGATATAGCTATATAGTTAACTACATATAATAAAGTTTCAATTCAAATATTAATTTTATTCATTCGACTTGTAAATAGTCAGTAGCTCAGTCAATAATTCTTTGCTCAGTATAAAATTTAAATTTTTCTTTTCGAAAATAACTTCAAAATCACGCTATCCAATCAGCTTGTCCGGCATAGAATTACATAATGGAGCATGACCAAGTAAGTTGAAAGAGACTTACCTAATATCACGCAAGCTCGCTTTGAGAAATTTACTGTAGTTAAGTCCATCGCCTTGAGGAAAGGATGAACTTTATAAGAAGCAGATACAGCAGCACTAGTTTTTGCACTCAGCCTTTTAGTCCTCGAAAGTATCCAAACTAGATCTATAAATGTATCAAAATCAAAAATAAATTCAGATAAATATTTTAGGGTAGTCGATACATTTGTGACAGTCGCAATATTCGCGAAACTATACGAATATTATTTAATTTCTTTTTAGTGATTGTTGAGATGTGTTGTTGTGGAATTAGTCAAATATTAGAAGCTAAATTACAGTGATTACTTTGTACTTATTTCATATTATCATAATGATTGTTTTGAATGCTTTGGCAAATGCGGAAAAATATATGAAATAAAATTATAATGAAAACAGAAATAAAGTAAGAAGTAAGACCACTGTGAAAAGTCATAAAAAAAAATAGAGCGACATAAGTAGTATCGCTCTAAATGTTCTGTCAACGTAAACACTAGTTACACGTAAAATATTCTATAATAAGTTTGAAAATGATAGGCACATAACATCTGATATACTCTTAGATTCAGTATACTAATATATTATACTTCATCTTAGAAATACTCATATAATATCAGACGATTGCTAAGGATAAGTTAGGTAGAACTTAATCATCTTAAATACATTAAACCTATGGTTCGCAATTCGTTTCTGGGGTTCCGTCCCGAAAGCAGAAAAAACATAATATCATTGTAAGATTATTTTGTTTCCCGTCTATCAAGGAATCCTAAAGGGTTATCGGTTATTTTTATACGCATTACAACTATTTAAATAATTAATAATACCCTTTCCAGGGAAGTCTAATTCCACACGGTCCATCTTGCTACTAAAACTTTGGTAAGATATATACATTATACATATCCTACATATCCATAGTGATTTACTTATTGAACGATACAGGGAGTCTAGAAAACACCAATAAAAAATCCAAAGAGATCGCACCGAACCCTGTAAGGGGCTCGCTGAACTCCCGAAATAACTTCAGAGCTACACTGAGTTATTGTTTTCCACTTCATATCAATGTCAGCATAGACATTATGCAGTTGAGTTGCAGCCTTCGTCATCATCATAATTCCTTATATGCCCCGTGACTCGCTAGCTGTTAATTGATGCTGGTCATACGTTATTACTATCTAGTGCCTGAGACTTCGTTCGCGTAGCGTAGTAATATTTTAATAAAGGTGATTTGTATTGTATGCTTGCAGTGTGGCGCAATTCGGATTTCCCGTACGAATTAATATAATAATTTAAATAGGAATTTTACCGCAGTAAAAAGTGTTTTTGATGTTGACCAGGCTTAGTATCAATACACCACAAAAACTTTCATTAGAATCCGTCAAGTAGTTTTAGAGATTATCTCGGACAAACAAACAAACCGAGAATCAAAAAAATTATAAAACATTGAAAAGTGTTGTAATACTATTTTATCATCGCCCCCAATTTAATTATTCGTAAATATATTCATTGTACAGACACACGGACTTTACTGTTTTATTATATGTATAGACAGAGCTGTGGTACTACTGTGATGCAGTATCTTAATTAAGGAATAAGACTACTCTACAAAAAATCATAATATTATTAATAATAATAATAATATCCTTGGACATTTCACACAATGTTAGCCTAGTCCTGTGGCATTAGTACCGTAAGGATTTGTGTTACTTGTTTCAACGGAAATATTATATTTAATATTATGTTTTTACAAATTTAATAAACTAAGAAGATTTTTATTATAGAAATACATATAAATACATAGATAAACACCCATGATCAAGGCGAAATTCGAACCCGCGACCCCTGGCGCAACATGCTCTGCATATCCGAGACCTGTATCCGTATCCTGTATCCGAGGCCGTCAATTATATAGAGTATTATTCTATTGAGTACATCAGGATCATGAACAGTTAGCTAGTATTATGATTAAGAAATAAACAGCTCCCGTAGTTTTAAATATGTGCAGTCTTTTGTTTTATTTTTTATTATTTTTTGTCATCTAGTTTCAAACAATTGTGGAATGCAAGTGTTAGTGTTGTTCCATTGTACGGATTGAACATTTGTCTCAATTAAAGAAATGCCTTATACTTACTTTGGTGCGATTTTTTCTCCGGATAATAGATGCAATAGTATAATACAGCGTAGTTCTTGTTGTCGGTGTCCAAAATATTCAATACCATGTTTTTAGTAATACAATTTTCTAAAAATAAAAATATGTTTTTAAATGGATCTCGTGTGATATTCGGTCGATGTGATATGTTACAATGGAACCATTTTTTTGGATACAATGTATTATTTAATGATTACAGATTATAATTTAAATCTATTACGAAACTACATTCGAATCTTTGCAGCACTTTCTCCAGGATATCTTAACAAACATATTAGGTACATCCGCATGTACCATCTTTGGTATTTATAATATTCATAATGCGATTTCTGGAGCGACTCCGAACGCTAATTGCGTTAAATGAAAACATCGGTCAAACCAGACGTGTGCTGAAGGAGCGTGAGATACCGTCGTTTCAGCCCATTCCTAACGTAATGTGAAATATTTAATTTAGCGTGACTTTAATTGAGCCCATTAAAACAAATAATTTTACCAACATTTCTACAACTGAATGTTTTTATGTTCATTTTCGTGTACATGTATTGATAAATAATAAATAAATGATAATAATAATAACAAATATGGCAAACTTCCAAACAATGGACATACATAATACCTAAATAACTTCTGAGTATGGATGGACTATCCCATTGCAAATTGTGGCGTCTATAAATGAAAAAAAATATTGTTCTATTCCTCGTTTCTTTCTGAAAGAAACGCGGAATAGAACAATATATTTGTTAACAAGTTGTTAACAAC
>LUGF01031067.1:24320-47320 GCA_001625245.1 Calycopis cecrops
CCGCCGTGCCGCCGCCAGACGCTGGAAAACAACAACAATATTAATAATAATAATAATAGTAATTAGGTCCCCGTTAGTCTCGCTAGTCATCTGAGGCGACTCGGGTTTCGTGATGGTTCGCTTGTAGCTAGGATGCAGAAGGCGCTGCTTTTAGCGTCGGCTAGAATAGTTCGCCGCCCAGCCTGTAGCACTAAACCGCGCCTGCTTGGTCTCCCCTGGCGGGGTGGTCCTCCCGCCCACTCTATGTATTTGTATGCTGGTATATGTAGGTATTAATATTTTAGTATAAGTATTATAGTAGTTTAATTTATATTATTACTATAAATATATATATAATTATTGGACGTGAGAGACAAAATATGGATAATAATAATATTTGTGTACTAGGGAGCGTTCAAGTATTACGTAACTCAATTTTTGAAGATTTTTGAGACCCCCTCCCCCTATGTAATGCGCCGTAAAGTTGTTTATATTATATATAAATAATTTAAACTTGACTTAAAAAAAAATATTAAAATTTTAGATTCAAAATGGGTATTCTCTAGTAGATACCATTTTGGAGCAGGTGCAAGTTGGGAATGTGAATAAGGAAAATTGCTACATGTGGAATGACAGCAATCGACGCGAGATACATGAGGTGATGCAATGCATCCAAATAAAGTTACTGTTTGGTACATACATTTTGGGCTGGAGGTGTCATCGGTACTTTTTCGAAAATGATAAGAGAGGTAGGTCTAGGTACCTATAGGTCGATGTAATCAATTTCTTGTGGCCAGAATTGGATGATATGGACATTGAAGACACATTATCATTCAACAGGAAGGCCACACAGCTCAAGACACAGTCGATATTCTGAATGTGTTCTGAATGAAATAATTATCACGCGCCCTTTAGAGCCCTTTAGACCTTTTCTTGAGTCGCATGTCGGTGCAAGTAAGCCGTAAACCACCGCGGCACTCAAAGACAACATAATCGATGCTATCGATCAAATTCAGCCTGATTTATGCGCCAACAAAGTCATCGAAAACTAGACCTTTCGATTGCGCGCCACCCAGCGAAGCCGCGGCGGCCATTTGAATGATGTTTTAAATCACACATAATGTCATTGACAGGGCTCTCAAATAAAGATAAAACCTTATTGATATCTCATATACAACTTGTTTTATTCAATTTTAAAATCGATCCGTCCATGATTGGAAAACCCTTATGCTGTGTTGAGTGTTACGTAACATTTTAGGGGAAAAAGAGGGGGGCTTTACAACAACATTACGGCGCGTTACATGGGGGGAAGGAGGTTCAAGTCTTCAAAAATTGCGCTACGTATTACTTGAACACTTCCAAATCTGTTTTATTGTGAAAGATTTTTTGTTAACAAAAATACATACAAACTTTCGCGTTTATAATATTAGTGGAATTAAACTATAATAAAATCGAAAGTAATTTAATAAAAAGTTACATGAATAAGTTCTCTATACTTACATTGATCATATTCGAGTAGTGCATTTTTCAGTTCTGGCACAGTCTTCAGACATTGTACTGTGGCGTTCATGTAGCATGTGTTTCCTAAATTTATGAGACCTTCGGGAAGGTCGAGCTGGAAAACAAACAGTCATGTTTCAAGCTTGCCAAATACCTATTTATAATAACATAAATCTGTATGTCAACACCTACACAAAACTGAGGTTAACGCAGTAAGAACGAACATCACTCAGAAATGAAATGTGTGCAAGACTTAGGCAATGTTAGCAGAGTAAAAAGCATTATGTTCATCATCCGGTTACTGTTTCACACAATTTTACTCGTATTTTCATCATACTGTATGCTTTAAATTCTTTCTTAAAGATACAATCACAAAGTCTCAATAGAGAATTATTTATAATGATTTGTAAAGCACAATAACTATCAACTGCAAAGTATTTATCATTATAAACTATTTTATTTCAACAATAACTTCAGAAAATCAGTCATATTAAATTGTTGGCTGTGTGTTTGTTTTTTGTTCACTTTATTAGGCAGTAAATGCTTTATCTTTCCGATAAAAAAAAAGACAATTTTTTTGAGAACCTTAAAAGTGCTTGGCCTATAGTCAGGAAGGGTATGCCGTCTGACATCTCCAAACTCAACTTTGTGTGGGGTGCTGATCACACGTGTTATTTATTACATGTATCTTACATTATTGGGGATTAATAACTAGTCAGTGTATCAATGGACTATTGTTGCATTAAAATTTTTAGTAATGACATTCAAAAGCTTATCAGTGTCATTGACACAAATGAGGTTTGTATTTATAATTTTATGATAGTACATATAAATATGACAAAATATAAGTTACCACTTACTCTAATAAGTACAAAAAAGAATCATCTTTTTTTCAGACAGATTTGGGACAATACATTTAAAATATAGCCAAATAGTAAACCACCTTGGCTGTTGGTTAAATGAGTGCAGTTTAGATATATTTTATCTATAATATACTTACTGCTGTAGCCAGCTCAGACTCATTCATATCTTCAACAAATCTAGTCTGTTCCACCGGAGCTATCGGAACATCTTCCTCTTTACTGCCCATTACCATTACAATACAATTCTGAAAGCAAAATATCATAAATATAAAATCTATTAGTTTTAATTGAGCTCCTAGAAAACTACACTATCAGTTATTGCATGTAATGATATGAATATTCTTTACTCACACATTACCATATAGTTCTCCATATCTATATGCTCCAAATTCTTTTATGGAGTAAGAATGTACCAAATTATAATTAATTTAATAATTACTTTATAACCTTTATAACATGTTTTAACCTGACACTGATCTTTTTAATGATGTATTAAGTTTACACAAATAATAATCATTACAATTAAACAACTTTATTGGATTTTATCGCAGTTTATTTGATTATTTAACAAGCTTGTCATAATAGTGAAATGCAAATTCTCACCAAAGAACACCGATTCCTATCAAGGATGATTGTTGAGCCTGTTGAAACTAAAAAACATCCAAAGGTGGCTCCTTCTGCTTGGGATCCAGTTATATATTATATTTGATTATATTATTAAATATAATCAAATCAAATACCAAACATAACACCTCAAAAAGATAACAAGATATATTAAACACTCTTTGCATTATGTTTGATAAAATAATATATTTTTATACTATTTCCACTTGTTATTGATTCAAATTACATTGATACGACCAGTTTCGATAAATCATGATCAGATATGGTAATAATACTCTTTGCATTATTCAATAACCTGTGACAACAGGAGATCTATCATCTCAGTCATCCCTGACCATGGTTGCTGTAAAACATTTAGCTTGTTCAATAATTCAAAAAACTCCCATAAAAACCATAAAAGTTGTTTTATTGTAAATGCACTTAGCTGCACCATAGTTTGGATATCATTCAATAAAAGTCATGTAAAATATATGCTTTTAGCACTAAATTATAGTTAGAAACAGATTATAGAAATAGGTTTCAGTTATTAGTGTCAAAGCCTTAGTGCTTTTCTTTTCGTCGCCATAAATAATCCCAACTCTCCACAAATTGTATTTATCATGGCATTATAGTAATATAGTATGATTTCATAGATTTATTTAATGATACACATGACCCTCCAGATATGCAGCAATACATTGAAATTTGAGATCTGAATCAGATGGCTTTACAGCCAAGCCAATGCCAATTACAGAAACATACTTTATACTTGTTAGTTGTTTTGCCTTATGTGTAATACAAGTGACCTACTTACTTTTGTTAACTTAAAGTTAGCCCACGAGTCGTCTCTCAATGTGATGCCCTTGCAGACCACCTTCTGTCTCTCGGGCTGCACTCCGGTGAGGGCGAATATTTGAGCTTTGAACAGAACCGGCTCGTCGTCCGTATTTACCTCCACGTCCGGATATGTTTCCTTGCCCCATTTCACTTTCACTGATAATTTTACAATATATATATTGTTATTCTATTAAAAATAGAAAGGAAGGGGAATGAATAGGAATAGAAGAAAATAGATTGGTCTACAGGGGAATGTACGCCGGCCTTTCTAAGCGATGATGTGCAATTTTTACATTACGTTTATAAAGTACTAGTGTCAAACATAGTTACGGTATTCATTAAATGTTATCAATGTAGAAAATAATACTATATGTTATTGTTTGATACATTCATATTCTTAAAAGTTGCTTTATTTACCCCCTAAAATCTAACCTATGTTTTTCGTGAATACAAAAGTATAAAAAAGAATTAAATCGCTTAAAATACCTGAAACTTTTGGCATGTTTGTGTATTATTTTATTTAGTTTTTTTTTTCAAAATAAACTTGTTTTCCGGTAATATTAAAAATTTTAAAACTGAAAAGTCACGATTTCCAACTTCGTGGATTATCTGACATTTGACATTGACATGTGTCTCTTTCTTATTGGCATTTGGCATCAACAGTACAAAGCGCTTTGTGCCACAACCTAAAACGTTAACATCTCATCTGTTGTGATTTAAAATAATTATATTTTTAATCATAATTACCTATTCTCTACATAAATTAAGTATATATAAATTTAATATTACTTATCCCAGTCTTTATATTATTTAATGAAGATAAAATTTATTTATGTTCGGCTCAGTGCAGTTAGTCTCACCAAGGTCTCACCTAATTTTTCGTTTCTCAGTATAATAATTATATAAAAGAATAATAAGTATAGTTCCAAAAAAAGAAAAGAATTGTCGAATAGTTTACGATTTCATCGTTTTTCATCTTTGTTCAGTTGAAAACTTAATTGTTGTAGTTAATTGTAGGTTTAAAATTGAACTAAATGAAAACAAAAAGCACGGAAATCGAAAATTTTTTTTTTTGATTGAACAATGAAGAAAACTTGACTGAACTATAAAAAAGAATAAAAAAAATTCTTGCGTCTGCCACCTTAAGAGCGCCAAACTACTTCATTGTTTTGGTTTTTTTTGGACGTGAACCTATGCTTTGGAAGCGAAGAGAAGCCCAGCTTCATCCGATTTGTATGAGTCATGAGTGCTCGAGACTAGTGAATGAATGGCTCATGCAGAAAATCATGAGAGGAGAATCCCAACTAAAAAAAAATTATATGTTCAAAATTCATTGGATGGGCCTCCTTCGCATTCGTCCCAGGAGTGCGTTGGTGTGTGTTTGAGATCATATTTGCTGATTTTTGACACTTGTCGTGAATGATTGATGAGATTCGTCTAACAGAAAGTATCTGGGACGACGACTAGTCATTGTCACGAAGTTAGTCCGTCGATTTTGATCATAGTCCACTGCGATTGTAATGAGAGGCTTAGGGTGGTGGGGCAACCGATCGATGTACTCGGTGGAGATGTATGTCTCTGTTGGAGGGTACTTCAAAGGTTTGGTACCTCCTTATCATTTAGATAACCCATCTAATGATATTCCACAAAGCTATGCTTTTTCTATGGAGGGTAGTGGTAAGGAATATCATTTCAAATGGTAGAAAATAGGAAAAAGTGTTCAGCTGTATGGTATAAATAACTATTCAAAAACCTTCCGGAATGGCGCTGGTGTAGATAGAGTGCATGATATTAATGTACTAATTAAAAAACTACTACTGGTACTAATTAAAAACTAAATAAAACAAATTAAAGTAAGTAAGGTGTGCCGGGTTAAACAAATAATATTATTGGCGACTAAAGTTATTAAAAATTTCAATAACTTGGGTAGTACAAAATAAACTTACCCTAATGCTTATGTGGCGCCACCATAATTAATACATTCCGATAGACACTTTTTCATATACACAGATGATTCTACCTTATAAGGTAGTAATCATTAGAGGTATACCTCTACCCACAAAGCTTTCTCAGACACATTTGTCATCCTTCAGTTACATGTATTATGAATACATTATGAATTTTATCTTTCAAAATACTACATGTTTTTATAATGATTAATGGTCCATAAAACACAGCTTCATTCTAAATTTACGGACGGAGAAACAGACAGACAGAAAGACGGACATGACGAATCTATAAGGGCTCTCTGTTTTTCTCTGTCTGTTTTGCCGGTTCTGTTCTGTCAATAGTCAAGCATATTTGCTTGTGAAAACTATGCTGACAAACACTCTCGCGTGTCATTAAAGAATCTATCTAAGACTAGAATTTCCCAATTCGGTGACACTACCTCTCTCTTAAAACACTGCGATACTGCTTTTATCTCTTCCAGAGAGCAGCTAGCAACTAGCTAACTACTGCCAAACGCAAAAGCTCTTACTCAAAGGGGAACTACCTTTGAGTATGAAAAATTTAAATTGCGAAAAATTCAGAGTACTAGAATTCAAAATTAAGCAAAATCATTCGGTACTATAACATAAGTAGGTACTAGTCTGTAATTTTAATTATCAAAATCTAAAATTAATAATACAATTTTATTTAATTGTTATCTATATACGTGAAGCAAAAACTTTAGGAAATTTTTTACGAAAATTGCGCGGAGGAGTATGAAATTTGGCACACTTATAGTTTACGTGTAAGAGAAGTGCAGAACGCTTATATTTTTTAATAATAATGTTTATAAAGTACATTAATTTAATAAATAAAACTTTACCTACACACACTACCATGAGTTTGACACATTGATATTTAAGATACACGTATAATTATTGTATGTAATTATTGAAAATTTCTATGTGTGTTTTGCAAGTGTTGAAAATTCTACATAAATTGTTTACCTTAACTTTACAATGGCATAACATGTCATATGATATTTAGTTTTTAATTACAAAAATTATAGTTTTTAATTACTTAGATCGAATATTGATCTTCGCGGGTCCATTAGTTACCATAATAATATTAATAGAATCAAATTTAATGTGATTATGTTGTTTTAAAGCATATTATTTTATTTATATAGTATGTTTCGCTCACTCGATACCCGCGTAAATTAGTCATCTGTGTTGTCGCGCTTCGTACGATTTGCGAGTTTCTGGTGGACCAGGAGTAGGAGGAAGGAGGTAAGCGCATCAGTACCTACCTTACATAATAAAATACAAATTAATAAATATTTATGGGAGTCGATAGTCATGAAAAGCTACGATTTATTGTTTGCCCCTTTTTTTATAATATAAGGGGCAAACGAGCAGGCGGAGCCATTTTCATGAACACTGACGCCCCTATGGGCGTCATCATCAAACATCAACATCCACATAGAGGCTATACAGATGCGCTGCCCTCCTTTCTCCTTCCACCTGCATGGGCCACCGCGACCGGCTACTTACACACCGCACGAAACGCGACAGCACAGCTGTCACTTTACGCCGGTCTCGTGTAAGCGAGAGGTACCTCCTGATCGTGCCGGCCCAATTCGACTCTATACCATAAAAGAGAAATATAGTATATGAGGTACATACTTTGCGTAGCCATCACTTAGCGGCGGTGTTGTGCTAGCGAGAGGTACTTATACGGTCGTGCCGGTCCGATTCCGCTGTAGCGCACTCTCATGAATATGTACCTACGACACAGTAACAACACCAACAAACGTGTGTCTACTTCTGTTCGCTCTAAGCGCAATTTCTTCCCGCGTACCACTTGGATATGGAAACAGCTGCCTCCCTCAGCATTTCCGGACCTATACGACCTAATGATGTTCAAGAAAACAACATATTATTCTCTCAAAGACCGCCAACGCATCCGTTAGACCTCTGGTATTGCAGATGTCTGTGGGCGCTGGCGATCACTTGACATCAGGTGGCCCACCTGCTCGTTTGCTACTAAACATAACAAGAGGAGAAAAAAGTGTTATCTCTTCATCTGATTACATTATTTGGCGTAAGAGGCGAGGGATGTGTCCAACATAACAGTTGCGATAATCTACGGCGAGAACAAGGCGTTCGATGAACTTGCGTCGAAGCCTGCGCGGGCGCACACAACCACTTCTCATTTCTCCAGTGTTGAACCAACCGCCGACCAGTGCGCACGTGTTTGTAGTTCCCGTGTTTCATGAAATTGTGTGTGAAATTGTGATATAAATATTGTGTGTGTTGGTTTGTGTAGGAAAGTGTAGCCGCCGCAGTTTACTTGTAAGTTCTGAGCTTTTAATAACTTTGCGCGTCGTACTTTCAAAGCATTAGCTTTTGTGCTTTGATGGATGTTTTACAAGGACTGTTGAAACGTTCCATAATTTTATGAAGTAATTACCCATAACCTGTCTGCAAATAACTTTAGTAGATAATTTATACTTTAACTACTTTTAATTAAGTGCCTATATTCCGTTTCGCGCCAATTTTAATTTTAGAACGCTCTTCTTTTAATACTTATCATAATCGTAAGAATGTTTTGCCAATCAGCCATCAGGTATGGCGTATTTTTTTATGTAAACTAAAGCATATTTTTTTTATTTATCAAGATCTAAGTATATTCTTATAAGGCAAGGTTCTGTCGGTGTGCAGTAACCCCTAATACACCTGCGCGATGTGGTAGCAGGTGCGTTTATACACCGACCTTAGATCGGAGTCGGACTAAATAACAGCCATCAACTATGTATTTAATATCACTATCACTACATAGGGCCCCCGCGGCCACTGATCTGGCTGCAATCAAATCAAATCTTCTAAAAGGCCTAGTCCTCAATGGCGTAAATATACCGCTCGAAGCCCGTGGCAAAATCATTGATGGGGCCTATCCGATGAATTTTGAACATAAAGAAGCTTCTTTTTAGTTGTGATTCTCATCTGACCGGGGCCCCTTCCAGCTGGGGGCCCGTATCATTTTGCCAACTTACCACCCCGTAGCACGTGATAGTCCTTTGTTTAGAAAGCTTCTATAGAATAAGGGTCAAACAAAAGTCTTCTGTTGACAGTGGGAGGTACCTCTACCTGGCTCAATTTAGATGCAAAGCAATGACATCATCTGATACATAAATAAGTACTAGTTGTCTATCAAAACGAAATAGACAATATCGCATACCGATCTTTGATATGCAACATTGGATATTTGCATGCCTATAGCATCTTTAATATGAGTGCCTAGCATAGCATAAGTACAGTAGGATAAATAATTAACTCTCACTTCGTACTCAATCATGCTTAAATTCATCCAATAATAAATAACAAAGGACTTTGTTTGTTTTATCAGGGCAAAAGTAGTAAAAAGTACATGACAACCCTACTATGTAATTATTAACGATATCCTACTAATATTATAAACGCGAAAGTTTGTAAGTTTGTTACTCCTTCACGCAAAAACTGTTGAACCGATTTTCAAGAAATTTGGCACACACACAGAGGGTAACTTGTATTAACACATAGGATTTTTTATCCCGATCAAACGTTCCTATGGGATGCCATGGGGTGATTTTCTATTTTCCACAGGATCGAAATTTGCGGGGGTGAAACCGCGGGGCGCATGTCTTATAATTATATTATTAGAATACGGAAGACTAGAAATTAAAAGTGATATTCGATTTTCATCTACGATGGATGTGAGCAGCCAGTACTTAGTACCCACCTATCGAGAGGTAAAGGGGTAGGTATATCAAAGGGTTAATAAACAGTCTATAAAATATATTACAACTACGTTCTTTCCGACTCTCTGAGTCTTCATGTGACTCCAGATGACTCAAATTCCATCATATAGGACTGTAGACCCCCAGCTGTAGAAATTAATAATTATTATCATCTAGCTGCGTCACCCGCGTAAATTTAGAAGAAAAATAGAAAATCATCCCATGGCATCCCATTGGAATATTTTTGGGATAAAAACTATCCTGTGTTAACCGAAGTTATCCTGTATGTGTGTGCCAAATTTCTTGAAAATCGGTTCAGCAGTTTTTGCATAAAGGAGAAACAAACACAAACATACAAACTTTCGCATTTATAATATTAGTAGGATAACAATTGTAGTGTCATTAATAAAATTAATAAAATACCTCCTCGAAAGTATTATTTATATTTATTTTCATAGAAAGATCATGTCCCCCAACTAGAGTCCATACTTGTAAGACACATGTATAAACAAAATGCGTACATGTTTATTACAGCAACATATCACAAAAACATTTTATATTGTACGTGTTTATGTGGCACACAACACGGGCTGTACACAACCTAGGCAGGTGCGTCCAGGGCCGGATTAAGGCCACATACCTTCTCCGAATATTGTATCCGCCAACTCTTTTTTTCTTTACTCTTTTCATTCAAAAGCTTTTTCAACGTGATCACCTGTTTTTCTCTTAGGTTCTATCAGGTTTTTCAATTTCATTTTGGATGGAATTTCGCTTTTCTTCTACATGCAAATATTACATCTAAATTAGTTTTACAATTAATAATGTGCTACTTACAATGATTTGTTTATTATTTTTATATCTAATATATAAAATTCTCGTGTCACAGTTTTCGTTGCCATACTCCTCCGAAACGGCTTGACCGATTCTCATGAAATTTTGTGAGCATATTGAGTAGGTCTGAGAATCGGCCAACATCTATTTTTCATCCCGATATTCCCACGGGATCGAAAGTTACGCGGGTGAAACCGCGGGGCGCAACTAGTAGGTATATATATTTCTTGAGTGTGTGTATGTATGCGTGTGTATGTTACTAAACTCCTCCTAAAAGACTGGACTGATTTTTACTTTTTTGTTTGTGTTGAAGGGGATTTGAGAATGGTTTAGATTTACAAATCAGTCCGGTAGCTAGTATTATATATTTCTTATCCATTCCAATAGTGATCAAAAGTTATTTGGTGTTGAAACTCTGAAAAACTTATGTAGTAACTATAATGGCATTAGATTATTAGACCTAGACATCTAAACGATTACAGCCTATATAATGAGCTTGCATAGTCATAGGGCAGCCAAGCCATAGTTAATTTATAGGCATACTCCGAACCTGTATTCTAGACATCTGCCTGAGTAGCCCGCTGCGTATTCATGTTATTGAAATATCTATCACAAAAACCTCTATGAAGGTTCTAAAGTCTTGGTAAGGGGTAGTGTCGGCACGACCGGGGAGGTACCTCTCGCTTGCTTACACAAGACCGGCGTAAAGTGACAGCTGTGCTGTCGCGTTTCGTGCGGTGTGTAAGTAGCCGGTGGCCCATGGAAGTGGGAGGAGAAAGGAGGGCAGCGCATCTGTATAGCCTCTACGCGAATGTTTGTGGGCGTCGGTAGTCATGAAAATAGCTCCGGCTGCTCGTTTGCCCTCCTATATCAAAAAAAAAAATATATATCTAAGTTCTATGTGAACAGAAAAAAAAATACAATAGGACAAAGAATCTCCTACATTTTGAAGTAGGATAAAAAGATAAGTGGCTGTTACATAATAGGTATTAACAAAGCAGATCCTTTATCTTCTGAATGTTGGTCGTTGGTTGGAGAGGATGGAACTCCCACTCTGAAAGAGATTTCGATGTTTTCGATGCATTCGATACTTTAGCCTGGTAAACAGTAAAAGTAGGTGGAGATGAGCAAAAAGAAGGCCCCGGCCTACTGTAAACGAGCCCCTCGTCAGAGAACAGGCTGCACACCATCCTCCCAAACAATAGGATGACCTCCTCTATGTTGGGATATAAACCTCATCTATATCGGGAGTGCGATAGGTATAGCTACTGCACTGTTGATAAGACTTAAAGAAGATATTTACTTTCGTCCGTTTTCATTATTTAATGTGTCTCGGGATTTGGCTACTCGACGTAGAAAGAAACCTTTTTTCGTATATAACTGATGCCAAAATTATATCTCCACTAGCCTGGTGCCTGCGACTTCGTTCTCGTAGGATAGTAATATTATAATGAAAGTTGTTTGTTACTGTTTGGTTACAGTGTGCCGAAATTCCGATTTCCTGTAGGAATGAGCGATTTTACAGCAGTAAAAAGTGTTTTTGATGTTGACCAGGCTTAGTATCTATACACCACAAAAAGTTTCATTCGAATCCGTCCAGTAGCTTCGGAGATTAGCCAGGACAAACAGGCAAACAAAAAAATTAAAAATCATTGAAGTGTTCTAATAGTATTTTAACATCGCCCCCAATTAGTTTTTGGTAAATATATTCAATGTACATACACACTAATTTTACTGTTTTATTATATGTACAGATTAATAATGTCGTTTTCAATATTTGGTGGTTTGGTTTGATTTGGCTACTGGACAGTAGTGATTTTCTTTTCAAATTTTTTGGTATGATACTTATGCCAAAAACCTATCTCCAGTAGATACATCCATCGAGGCAGATAGAATATTGAATATCTGTTAGTCTAAAACCAGTATGTTTCTCTCTAGTCTCTGCTCAACACGCGAAAGCTGGCGACATACTTTACCGTGCATATTTCGCGGAAGACTTTCAGTAAATCGTCAATATAACAGGCCACCTCGACGTGTGTTTGTTTAGATGTTGTGTGCCTCTCAAACTGTACACCGGTGTTTGTATAACTGATGGGTGCGGACCGTCGCGTTCTGCACAGATATAATTCAGTAATACGTTTATAGTGCTATCTATCTAATCTATTATATGCGTTAGGATATTATATCCCTGGATGGTACCTCGGATACTTCCTTCTTAAGAACGTTTTAAGATCATAAGAAAACAAAAACTGATCTAGCGCAACTCTCGCGGAGGATTCGGTACCAACGAGAAGTAGGTACATGATGTTATATTTAACACACTTAAAAACATATAGAATAAAAGGTACGGAACAGGCCTGTTGTATGGAGCTTTTCATTAAAAAGAAATCGATATTTATTTCCATCAGGATAACACTTAAACAATATTTTTTGCTTTTGCCAACCTTTTCTCCGATGGCCGGCACCGGGCTGATCATCATTCGCTGATGCACCTGAAGCCTAGATCTACATTGTGCACCTGGGGGCGATTCACACGCACTAATCCACTGATCCAGATCCGCGGATCGATAGATCATTATGCGTCTTCGCGTTTGTCTTGTGTAGCGGTATTGTCGAGCTTGAAGTTGTAAGCCCAACTCACACTGACGCAGTCATGTGCTAGTCGCAGATGTATTTAAGATGCCTAAAAAAAGTTTTACTGCTAGAAATTAAAAAAAGTGTAAACACTAGTTCAGCTAGTAAGAAGTAGTTCCATACTATTTGATATTAAGGGGGGCAGACGAGCGTTCGGGACCATTTTCAAACCATCGACTGCGATGCGATGCCGAACCGCGAAAACGCAATTGTCACTTTGCCGTGTGCAATAACCCTAATAAGAGATTCTAGACGGCACAGATGGAAACGACATCTAGCTAAGGATACCTTGAAGAGGTAGGTATACCTTCGCCTGTCGCTGACTTGTGACTTCTTCGTTGCCCATGTGATGGGCGGAGGAAAGGAGGCTAGTGTTAGCCCTGGCCTGCCTCGCTGAGCAGGCGTTTGACGAGCAGAGTGGATAAGTGGTTTGACTCCAGTAATGCTGTTTATTTTACCGTTTACTACAATTAAAGCGAAAGCTCAGAAACAAGCAGTTGCAATATAAACCTTATGACTGTGGGACTAAGTGCTATTTTCATAAGAATAGCCGTAGGTAGCTTTTCGGTGTAAATTAAAGCTAGGGTTGTCTCTAGGCGGTAATTTATTTTGACAGAACAAAAGAGTTTACATTTGTTTAATTAACAAATTGTATCTACTTGTTAAGTGTAAGTGGCAATAATTCGTTAATTACAAGAGGTCAGAGAGGAGGAGGCAGATGGCAGCAGACGACTGAGGACTAGGGGTCAAAGTGGGAACCTAACCCGTTACATGTGCATTGCTGACTGGTTTAGGTTGATCTCTTGTGAGGGACTAGCCAGTTGTCGCCGTTGCTGATAGGTGGCCTATGGGGGTGGGAGGAGAAAGGAGGGCAGCGCGTCTATGTAGTTTCTATACGGATGTCTATGGGCGTCGGTAGTCATGAAATTAATCCCGGCTGCTCGTTTGCCCCCGTATACCATAAATAAATAAAAAAATCCGAGACACCTCACTATAGGCGGCCGATAGCACTTGCATGGTTATGGTCAATTATGGTGGGTATTCGATTCAGACACACGGCTAATCAACGATAGAAGTGCGTAAATCATTTCCCCATTAGGAATTTTAGTACGAATATTTGCCGTATTATCTTACACTACTAATTATACAGGCGGTATTAATTTATGTGTTCTAATCTCTAACGTTTTGTTATATCGGCAGCGTGGCAGCCCTACTGAACTGATCCCTTGCCGAGAGATAAGTCGAGTTACGTGCGTCTTCGGCCGTGACCGTGTGTGTGCTGTGTACTCATGTGTGTGTGTGTGTGTAACTGTGACCGAACCGACAGACTTAGTACGAAAACCTTCCTCGTACATTATAGTTCTTAAATAACTTCGACATTTTTCAATGAACTGTTTTGAAACGATTGAAGGTAAGTAAATGAAACTAACGTCGAGCTTACCACTGACGATTTACCATGTTTCCGTCGCTTACGTCTATTAGAGTAAACTCCAGTCGTATGAATCTTACAACTGACACACAGTTTAATTCTCAATTTTTTTTATAAAATCTTTTCATTTCATTACATAGCTTAGGTTGCAGTACAGCGACATAATATAGTAGATTCTGCTCGAGGAATCGCTCAGTTCGTGTTTATATGTCGTGTGTTTTGTGTATTTGTGTATTTATATGTTGTGACGTGTGCCATGAGAGTGTGAACAAACAAACAAAGCCTTTCTTTATCTGATCATCAATCGCAGCCTTTTTAATGTAGCAGATAATAGATGGATAATGACGATCAGGCTGACGCAGTGGAGCAGGGCTCGGATAAGTGGAGCATGTTGCGCCAGGGGTTGTGGGTTCGAAATCCGTCTTGGACATGGATAGTCTATGTATTGTATGTATTTCTATAGTAAAAATCTTAAATATATAAAATTTCTTAAATTTATAAAATATGTTAAATATATTCCGTTGTCTAGTACCCGTAACGCAAGTCCTTACGGTACTTAGCATGCGGATAGGTTAATGTGGTGTGTAAAGTCTACTGATATTTATTTTAAAAAAAAAAGATAATTTACGCCTTGACTAGCTGCTGCACGATGCTTCGTCCGTTATTTGTTCGCCTAGAAATATTGTTAATAATGTAATGTTCGGGCTTAAGTTTTGACCAACATGAGAGGAGAGCTACTGGCTCCTCTACCAAAGGTAAAAAGACCAATAGTCTGTTACGGAGACACAATGAGAGATTTACAAGTATGAGAGATTGCATTCGTGTGCGTTTATAGTAACGCGGCTACATTATTACATAAGTGGCGCGTTCGTGTTCAGCTGGTGGCTACCGCGTCCTCAGTCCTCACCGAGTTCGGCACTCTCGTGTTAGAAGCGTTTTCCTGACCGACCACTCGTTTCACCTGCCTCTGCTGCTATGTCGCCAGTATCGACAGCGGCAGCCACTATGACCCTTTGATATGATCATAAATGAAGTCATATTTTTAATGATGTTTTCTCCTCCTTCCCCCTTCAATAGACCACCTCAAGCTCAAACCGTACATAGCATGACAACATAGCTGCTGCATAGCTGCTAGCGAAATACAGCTGCATCATATATCTTACTAATTTTAATAATTTAAGATGCTATTACTTATACGTTCTTATGTTACTTTAATACTGAAATCTTGATGCTTCGTTCTTCAGTAACCTGCATAATATCTTGTCATGTATCATGAATAGTTGCTAGCGACCACGCACTGTCTCAAGCCTCGGCAGTGACGTCACATCTGCATCCTCGTCGACATGACATGACATTTTGTTTTATTATATTATTATTTATTTTATAATCAATAAATTTATAGTACAAAGGTAAAAGGAAAATAACACTATACTAAGCTATAAAAGGTCGCGTTTGTCTAATATTAGGTGGGTTTACGTCGATCGCCAATCTGGAAGATAATACTGTAAGTTTTCATTATTATATTTGAAAATCGAGTTTTTCTTGCTCGTTCTTTCTCAATTAGTGCTATTCCGAACCAACAGTTGATTTTTAGTAAAGTATAAATACTACCTCTTCTGTTGACTACTATTTTAAAATCTATTTTCAATATTTTATACTTTAGTGATTTCAAGATAGTGATATGATTACAGAATACTCGCAACAGCCAGTGTCAGTACTATATGCACTGTTATTTACAATAACGAGAGTGTCATCAATTCTTTTCGGGGGCAATGTTTACAACAATATGGTCCCAGAAAGGATCCGATATCCCCGATTACTAGTTTGCCGGTGATAGATGTAATTATTGTTGACGTTTCTAAAAGTAATTTTTGTAATTCTATTTTGAATAAAAACTTTTCCATTTCTTTTTCATTTCATTTCAAAACCTGTGCCATAGAAACAATGTCGGGTCTGTTATGAACAAAAGGGCAAGTCATTACTAAGCTGCACATTTTAATGTCATTACGTTTAACACGTGAAGGGCGTAGGTTTCACAGCCCTATAAATGAAGTGACCGATATATTTATCCGCCTAAAGAATAAATTAAACTAGGCTTAATCCTGTTGGGTAAACTAGTTTTAAAACGCAAATATAGTAGCAGACTTTCACTGTACTATACACCACCATCTAAACACCACTAATGGTGGCCCTATTTTAACTAATAAATTAAATGAATTACAAAATGACTACGGTAACTGAAATCGTGCTTCGAGGCATAAGACGCGGAACAGGCGATTTCACTCCACTTTTCTGTTACTCCAGTAATCCAACAGCCTAAGGTCATTTTAGAACTTGATTTTATAACCGAGTGGGTTTTTATAATTGTATGTTTATACTAGGTTTTATCCGTGACTCGGTCCGCGCTATTGATAATTTACTTGTCACGTAAATATGTAACTTAATTAATCTTATTTATTTAATATTAAATGAACATATTGTGAATTTGTCTTGATTTATGGATATTTCTTCGAAAACAGAGGCCTACAGGCAAATGGGTTCGTCACTTAAGGATTCCTCAATTTATCAATATGTAATCATGTATTTTTAATATCGGTGCGGGTTTATGAGAGATCAAAAAATTTATAACCATTTATAACGACGTCAATAAATGCAAACGAACTACTCCACTTGGTCACAAACATGGAGAACAGATACAAGGAGGTGTAAAGTGTCTGAAATGTGTTAGGTATAAGTATTGGAAATAGCATGGTAGGAAAGACTTTTAAAAGGCATAAAAAAGTTTTAAGTACGAGTTTTTCGTAAATCACTTTAAACTTACATATTATTAATACTTAAAACACTATCCCGAATCAGGTTTTTGTGTATTTTCCAAAATATTAAATATAACAATATTTTTTTTATTTATTAGTTAACCAGTGTTTCATACATCATCGTTAGATTTAAACGATAGTCATGTTATTATGATTGGAACTTTCAATCGAAAACCTGCGTGACAAAGAAGTCTTTGGTAATGCAATCTCATTTTGAAGTGTAACCTCCGTGGCAAATTCTCCGCATTCAGCTCCCGAGTTGTTCACACTCTCAAAAAAAAGTGAACGCGCCATTAGAGCGAGGACAGGCGTCACTCGCGGGCACCGGGCACCGGGCAGCCGCAGGTAGATCCGCCGCTCATTACACATTCTTCACGCTCACACAAAAAAAAATACAAACGATCTGCTATTTTATGACGACTTAGTGTTGCCCGCGACCTCGACTGCTTTTGTTTTTTTTCACACCGATTGTCGCAATGAACTATGTATGCATGTTTGTCAGCTTTAATTGTTTATGCATACTTCTAAGTATATTTTATCTATAAACATATTTAATTAATAAACAATAAAATTACATTTGCTTTGTCAAATTTGCATAACACTAAATAGTCGAAGATGAGAGAATATAAAAATATTTCTAATAACATAATGTTAATTTCTTGCTTCTCAATGTTGTAAAGTTATCTGTTAGGTAGTAAGTACTAGTACCTAGCTTACAGATCACATTTTTCTGATTTTTGACAAATAAATACCGATTAAGAGATTACTAAAAAATTCCTTTCGGACGTTGTGATAAAAATACGCCTCTTGTAGCAGAAGTTCGGTTTTTAGTCCGGTTGACCGAACTAGAACAACTTTTGGGTAGCAGTAGTTCGGTTGATAAAAGTCACCGAACTGTTGAAACTCTAAAGTTGCAGTAGTTCGCATCAAGATTAAAGTTAATTGTACTTATTAAAATGAAAGTTAATTTTACTAAGGTAAATTGGCTACGCAGTTTGGACAATATTATACTTAAGTTTTAAAAAGTACTCGTAAATAAAGCAGCTTTGTAAATAAAAAATTATGTGGTTATTTCACTACAGGTCAACTTTAATTGGATGTTTCTAATAAAATCGTCATTTTCGATATCTTTCGTCCTCTTTTTTACCTTTTATTTATTCAACTTTTAAATTTGCAAGAGTATCGTCGTCTTTAATAACCTGTAGAATTTGCAGCAGCAGTCGGGTTTTTTCTAATTTATCCATTTATTTTAAAATTCCAACCTTCGACAGTATTTGTAGTTCGATGGCGATCAGAAAAGACTGACCACATGGGAACAAAGGGCGGCCTCATCCATAAGTTTTCAAAATATTTAACAAATTTATTTAGATAATCATTTATTTTTTTATATTTGATACATTGCCAGCCTTCCTCTACCTTATCCACTGGCAACAAAGGCGGTACGTACAGAACATAAGTTTATAATATATTTGTGTCTTCTTGTAAAATTAAATAAATAAATAAATAAAATAAATATCTGTGGACTTTTACACACCACGTTAGCCTAGCCCCATGCTACCGTAAGGACTTGTGATACGGGTACTAAACAACGGAATATATTTAATATGTTTTATAAATTGAAGAAATTTTAGATATTTAAGTTTTTTATTATATAAATACATATAAATATACAGATAAACATCCATGACCATGGAGGGATTCTAACCCGCGACCCCTGGCGCAACATGCTCCACTTATCCGAGCCCTGTACCACTGCGCCAGCCTGGTCGTCTTATTTATAAGCGTCGCTGCTTTACGTTTTGAACAATTTCTCTAATCGAAATAAAATCCAGTCAACGTGGCATTTTTAAATATGGATTTCAACCCCCGTATAGTAGCTTTTTCATAATGAATGTGCACAAAAGTGGACCCACTCAAGGATTCTGGACTTTATCAATTCAAAAACAATTTTATAAGCTTTTACATTCTTGCAAGACATGAAATCATATGCCGAAGGTATTTATTACGTTCGTGTTTTTAATTGTGCTACTAAGTCGCCATATATCGTAATAGTTGTGTTAATGGTTGAGGACTAGCTTTAAAGGTACCGACCACGAAGTAAACTTTGACAGTTTTCATGTGTGCTTGTGCATCACTGCTACAAAGAAATATTATTATTAACTTTAATCTTGATGCGAACTACAGCAACTTTAGAGTTTCAACAGTTCGGTGACTTGTATCAACCGAACTACTGCTACCCAAAAGTTGTTCTAGTTCGGTCAACCGGACTAACAACCGAACTTCTGCTACAAGAGGAAAATACGAAGTATGATATGCATGGATTAAGTAAGTACTAAGATAAGGTTGTTAAAATCTTAGTAATTAAAGCTTTTACTTATATGTACTATAGGTTGTAAAATAAATTTTAATATGCAAGTGACGTGTTTTCTATTTAATTTTATTACAATTATCTAGTATCTAAAATAAACGGTTGCGTCGCAATATTTAGCGCATAAGCAACTTACTATATATATATTTTACTAATAACAATAGATAAATGATGCGAAACATGCCATGTAACGATATCAAATTAAAAATAAATCCGTCGTTCTTAATTTGAAATTAATAGCGATTCCATTGGCAAAAACGCCTGAAGATCTAGATTTGAATTATAAAAAGTGGAACGAATGTATAAGATGGCGTTGGAAAACGTCTAGACATGTTAGAATTTATTAATTATTATTGATGATGCATATTGATAGATTGAGATGATTTGTTTTTATTGGAGAAAAGCTTTCCCGGTGTTATGATGAAGACTTCAATGGCTTTGAGAAAGCAGTACCTACGTAGGTGCTTCTTAATAACCCTTGAAATGTTGTGTGCTGGATTCAGAGTTTACCTACCATATTCCTATTTCCGATGCTAATATACTTTGATCAGAATAAAAAACACTAGTTCATGTATTAGTAAGTTAGTTCGACCAGATACCGATTAAATCAAAGTATTCTAGAACGAGACCAACAACTATACCTATGGGTTGTCTGGGAGATATTGCTCTCAAGTAACAAGAACGCCTTTTGTGCACAAAAATTATTTATTGATCGTGTTTTCCTATAATTTGTTTGTACTTTATAATTTATTTGCGCACAATAAAGCTAAGCCGTTCATTTCGTATATTAAGACGTATAATTTTCACTCTAGGATTGTTCTCGAAATTTCGGAGTTGGCACTTTAAATCTGCTGAGATTGTTTTGTATTAATTTTAAAAACAATTATCATGTAAATTTTCTAAAATATACAATTGGATGTATACATCGATTTCATTTTATAAGTCTTTGTGTGTGTGTGAAACTTCGAACTTTTATTTCTAGATGGCAACATTTTGAACAATTAACTTTTAATCACTGAATAATTCACGTGATTCATCGTTTGACAATTAAATCATTTTCACGGATCGCAATTAACTGGCAATAACCATTTGACACGCTTGACGTAAGTCGCCATATAATCAAACATGGCGGACATTAAGAAATTCTTTGATCATAGAGACTAGATACCAGGATTGTCCACTCCTTTTAAAATTATCCACGACATATTTTATTGAGCGCTCGGCATTTACAAAAGAGCAAAATTTTGATTGACTAGACATGTATAGGCAACGCAATCTTGTACCCAAGAGTAAGTTTCGATTAGCACTCTCTGCTCATGTAGACAATCATGTAAGGCTATAATTTTTTTTCTCATTCTACTCGTCACTCAACATAAAATTTCACAAAAACCATAATCACTTACAGGTCATTACAGAATTAAAGCTCCTTATGTGACATAAGCGAGGTAAAGCGTTAACGCCTTAACTTATTGTTTCTCATACGGCAGGCCATAAATCGCTTCTTATGGAATTACGTACAAAAATGTCATAAGTTTTGAATCGACACGAGGATCGAACCATAAAATATGATCTGCTAACAACGCTTGCCACTAGACCCTTTGGTCTATTAGCAACTAGCAAGAGTTAAAGACGAAGATCGACCGTTCATCACATGGGGAGACGATCTCTATACAGCGGTCGGTCCGCGATGGATCCGAGTAGGAGATCTGTCGACTTGGTTTTCATTGAAAGAGATCTGTGTCCAGCAGTGGACCCATAAAGGCTGATCATCCTGCTGATAATAATATGTAATATAGTAATCCTACTAATATTATAAATGCGAAAGTTTGTATGTATGCTTGTTTGTTTGTTACTCCTTCACGCATAAACTGCTGTACCGATTTTGATGAAATTTGGCACACACATAGAGAGTAAATTGAATTAACACATAGATAGCTTTTATCCCGTAAAGTTGTCCCTGTTCCTATGTGATGCTATGGGATGCTTTCCTATTTTCCACGGGATCGAAATTTACATGGGTAAAACCGCGGAGCGCAGCTAGTATGTAATATAAGTACAATAGTATATAGGCTTGGCGATATATTATTGTGGCGATCTGTTAACGACGTATAGTTATTAGAAAGTTGTTCTCTCGAACGCTTGTAGCATTAATCTCCCAATCAATATCATTAGAAATTTGTAAACATGATACACAAGTAGAATCGTTTTGTTGGATTTAATTATTTTCATTACATTTACATTTATATTGGATTTGTTAAGCCGGGAAGATGAAAAGAAGCCCTAACTCTATTACAAACACGTATTTAATATTGATATGTCTGATCGATTTGGCTACAATGAAGAAACTCCACTACTTACGGGATCCCATACAGATTTCAATACTCTTGAACTGCAATTAGAGCATATTACTTAATAGCTGCGCCCCGCGGTTTTAAATAAAAAATTAAAAAATAAATAAATAATTAAATAAATAGTAGCGTAAATTTCGATCGCGTGGAAAATATAAAATCATCCTATGGCATCCCATAGGAACATTTTTTTGGGATACAAACTATCCTGTGTTAATCCAAGTTACCCTCTATGTGTGTGCCAAATTTTATGAAAATCGGTTCAGCAGTTTTTGCGTGAAGGAGTAACTAAACAAACAAACAAACACAAACTTTCGCATTTTTAATGTTAGTAGGATTAAGAAACCAGCAGTCGAAGCCATTTTCGTGACTACCGACACCCATGGACATACGCATGGAGGCTGTAGATGCGTGCCCTCACCTCCCCTACATGAGCCACCGGCTACTTACACGCCGCACGACACGCACAGCTGTCACTTTACGCCGGAATCGTGCAAGCGAGAGGTACCTCCCTTGCCGTGGCACAATTCTGCATGCGTGGCACTATCTTTTACTAAAATAAGATTAGTACAGATGTATTAAAAGATGAGATATGCCCCTGGACAAGCGATGCGAAGGTCGACACGTCCGTTCCACGTGACGGCATGCGAGCCACAGCCGACAAGCACTTGGTACGTCTGTCCCGCGTCGGTCCCAGCTGGAATACTAATGAGTTGTGAGCTGAGCGAACGTCTTACTGATTATTGTGCGTGACTACTCGGTTTGCATTGTTGACACTTCAGGAGCGTAACTACTTCGCAGGCTGCCCGTGGCAAATAAATCCACGGACGTGGTCCCTGTCTCCCAATAGAGTACATTCAAGGTTTTTACTTCATCATATGTGGCCCGTGTCTCCCACTACCGACAGGTGAATACTGACACTTCTCTGACCGGAGGGCTCCTAGCCCCCCACCCCCTTGGGCATTTTGTTGACTTGCCACGCTTGAGTTACGCCAGTGTTTCATTGAACACGTACATATCTGCTATCTCCTAGAGCACACACAGCTTCGATTTAGGTGTAGCGGTCATTCTGGATTTAACATAAGTAT
>LUGF01031067.1:70663-100206 GCA_001625245.1 Calycopis cecrops
CCACTTTTATAGGTACAAAAAACATATTAAGGCACTAAAAGCCTTACGGGGTCCAGGCTGCTGCTGCCCCTAGGCCCCCACCTGGATCCGGCGATGGTCACGAACGCCTAGTGTTTGGTCGTGTCGTGTTGTGTCGTGTCGTGTCGTGTCGTTAGTTAACTCCGCTCCTCGTATTCCAGGATCGACGGCGAGGAGGTGCGGCTCATGCTATGGGACACGGCCGGCCAGGAGGAGTTCGACGCCATCACCAAGGCCTACTACCGCGGCGCGCACGCCTGCGTGCTGGCCTTCTCCACCACCGACCGGGACTCCTTCCTGGCGCTGCACTCCTGGAAGCTCAAGGTACCACCACACACTTTTAGAAAACCACGGAGCTAAATGTAGGTACAGGTCCAAAACGGGCGACAACCGCAAACTACAACCACACGCTGCAAGCGACACCACTGGTTTATATGAATCTCTATGAATTCGACGACGCGGCTGCCGACCGCATGTCGTCACGTTCGGAATCTGTTTCATAGAGATTCATAGAAACCAGTGGTGTCGCTTGCAGCTGCCGCCAGTCTCGGACTTGTACCATAATACAGAGGAGACGCAATCACCAACTGCACTGCCGGAGCTAATGCAGGGATGAGGAGAGGAGAAGAGGAGGAGTCTAATACCTCTCTGCGCTCCGTTTGCGAAACCACATCAGACATTCGTACCAAATTATGCATCTGCAAGTGTTGCATATTCATATCAGACAATGGCGACAAAGAAATTATGAAAAAATTAAGCGATAGTTTAATAATATAATATAAATATTATAACGACAGTTATGTAACATTTTATAGACCTTTGCTGCTTATTATCTGCTAAAGTTACCAGTTACCACGATCCAACCTCCATATTCGCTGATAGTTCTTACATGTGTTGGGGACATGCGTAGAGAAACTTTGAAACGAAAGTTTGGAGCTCGATGGCTCTTTCTCTAATATGGGTGCATACGTCTATTTAGAACATTCTGAACTTACAGTTACAAGGTTCCGGTTCTATCTGACTATTCGATATAACTCGTGAATTATGGCTATGTTCTCGAAATCCGTGTGTGGAGAATCAGGATGGCCCAACGGGGGTAGTGACAGTGTGAGTGCTGGAGGACACCGCTTCTGCTTATCACTATCATGGTGTAGTAATAACATAGCTCGGATAAGTCGAGCGTGTTGCGCCAGAGGTCGGGGTCCGAATACCACAGGTCATGGTTGTTTAAGTACGTGTTATACACATGATAAAAATCGTAAATGTATAAAATCTTAAATCTATAAATTAATTGTCTTTGCGTTTTACGCCTAACGCAAGTCCTTAGGGTACACACAGGGCTAGGTTTAAGTGTGATAAGTCCACCAGATGTATCTAATAGCTGGTGGGATTATCACCCTTAGTTAGTATATTTTACCTTTGACGGATGTCTATGAGCGACTATTTAGAAATAAGTTGAATTGTCCGGATGCCTAAAAATCTATACACGAGTATATAAAAGGCAAACCTGCCTTAATAATGTATAAACGCACAGCCGTAATTACTATACCCGGCAACATAAAATTTGATACAGGGGTTCCTTTCATGATGTAAGTGAGCACTGAAAAAGGATTATTAGAAATTCAACTCCTAAAGTTGAATTTCTAGAGGATTTTCTAAATATGGTGAAGGTTGTATGGAATTTTGTCATTTCCCATTATTGACGCCTAACGAAGTAGACTATAAAAATAAATTAAGTAGCACAATCAAATAAACAAAATTTGGCACACAATATCACAAACTTAAATGAGCCACTGATCTTTTATCTGCACTTACATTTAAAACGCATATAAACACAAAGGAAGTGGACCAGATTTAACGTAAGTACGAAAAGATAATGCCCGCCGATATGGATGTCACGACCTACGCACAGAATTACTCGCGCGTCGAACGTTGATACTCTAACAACTAAATTATTTCACGCAAAATGTATTTCAAGTTGTACCTGTGTTTACTCGCGTTCGTGCCGAATATTATTTGCGAATACAGCCAGAGGGAGGTCCAAAATTGCTTGGATTATTTCAAGACCGGCGAGGATTTGAACCTGACGCATCTGATCGGGGAGTGGTTCCCCGTCTACTACTGGCCGCCGCTGCAGTGGAAGAAGAACAAATGCGACAAAATTAAGTTCAGGGAAATAAGCCGGTCGCAGATACACGGGTGCGACACGAAGTTGCCATACAGTGAGATGATTTTGGAGGCCAGCTACAAGAATACGGTTAACAAAATGACCAACTTGTACTACTACGGCGCTGAAGAGGTCAAATACCAGGTCAGATCGTGCGAGGAAGGAGAAGGCAAATTGTCCAAGTACATATTCACTGATTTGGAAGACGGGTACGTGATGGGCGTCAGCTGCTCCAACGGCAGGGGCGTCCTGTTGTCCAGAACCTTGCCTTCTGCTTCTGAGGTCCAGTCGGTTGTGGATGATATTGAACCCATGAAGGGCCTACAGGGGAGCCCTGATTGTCCCCTCCCATAATGCTAATTTAAGGTTACCCATGTATATAATCCAGTAACTTAACGCCATTTTCATTTAAGCAACAGTTACCAAGTTATGTAACCAAATGATTTTATAAATATAGTGCGCAATAAAATTGTCTATGTTTTATTTTGTTTTATTAATATAAATTAAGTAATGGATGTGTTAATGTGATTAATAATGATATCGGCTTCTAAAACCACGCCGTTCATACTAGGTAATGTACCTACTAAGGTGCGTTATTGACGTTTAGAAAAAAAATAGGCGATTTTATGTCAAAAGTAGCTAAATAAATTTGAGATAGTTATAGGTAAACCTAGATAAAAACTGACAGTACCTATTAAACAAGAGCGTACCTACCTACCTACCTATGTGTCACTCCTACATGATATAATTCAATCTTCTATCCAAGTTATCTACACAATACTAGAGAATGAAATTAAATTACTTTAGTAGACATGAAAAGTGAGGTACCAAATGATGTAATCGTTTTTTACCAATTTTCACTCCATACATCATAGGTACCTAATAGGAAAAGCAGACAATTATTAATATCTACTTACGTTTTAAAATTTACATAATTCGTGTGGATAAATGATAACTTATGATATATAATACAAGCTTGGGTAATTTAATGTTTTTGTACGGACATTCATTGAAATGCTTTCTTGATAGTTCGTATTTATTGTTTGCTGTTTATAATTATACCTAGGTACTATAATTTAGTACCTACCTACTTATACTTAGGTCCGCGTTATCTAGTACCTACTAAGCAAGCATGAGAATTCTGTCCCAAATTTCTCCTTGTGTGTGCGTGTCCCCTACAAAAAAATAAATCGTTCTTCTTACAATCATCAAGCAATCCATTGCTACATGGTTGGGTCGTCACGACGGGGGCACTTCTCACTAACGTAACGCCAGTGTGACGACCATAGATTATAACACTAATACTGAGATTTCGTGATTCTTCCGACTTGTGATCAAAAGCACAACATTCTTGTTATATTTTCTCCGATATTTAAATTTTCACTGTTGTTTTATGTTTCTGGAACGGTGTTAAAATTTAGATAAGCGTAATATTATCCGAGTTGTTGTTTTTGGAGTCAGTGTGCTGATATAAGTCGAGAAAATGAATCTAGGCTTAATGGTGCTTTTCTATATCTTACTGTATCTATAGGTATGCTGGATATGTAAGCTATTTTTTCCACAAACTATTCTATTCGTTTGCAAATCATATTGAGTTTTTGCAGACATATGATATTAACAAGAAGATCCTTGCCAAGATTTTCATTAACTCTATAGACAATTAAATGCGGAGTAACAAAAGAATCGTGTGGTGAAATCTCTTGTGAGGTTCCTTTTAGGTAATGTGTAACCTAACTCTTGTTGGCATATCGTTGCTAAGTGATATAATTCTTTATAGTACATAGGGGCAAACGAGCAAGCCCCTCCACCAACCCATGGCCTTATCAACCTCTCGGTTATACGGCCGAATCGCGGGAGTGCGCACTCCTACTGTCACTTGGGTTCTGTTCTCCCTTCGGGTGCGCACGCTTCACTTCCCTACAGGTTCTTTATCGTCTGCCTGTCCCTGTGGCCTTCTCCCCATTCTGGGGCGGACGTTACATGTACGCCTTCGGTGTCTGCCGATCAAGGTCGTGAGACAAGGGCAAACGAGCAGTCAGAGCTATTTTCATGACTACCGACGCCCATAGACATCCGCAGCATTATACCTGCAGATGCTTTGCCCTCCTTTCCCTCCATGGACCACCGAAATGCGAAAGCACAGATGTCACTTTACACTTTCATTCAATTCAAGTGCAATAAAACGTGGCACTTCCTGTTACATTTTCGAGGAATGAGGCCGTTTTTCACCAAACTTTGTCGACCAATCGGTATGGTGAACATTCAACCTGATAATTTAAAATACTTCAAGTTTCTACTTCGTTTCAGGTGGAGAATGAATGCGGCGAGATCCCGACGATAATTGTTCAAAACAAAATAGACCTCATGGACCAGTGCGTCGTGGGGCCGTAAGTGGACTTATTTTCATTTAGATTCAAACTGACGGTTAAATCAAGGATTTTGTGAAGCACGGGTAGCACTTTTTGCCCTCAAAGGAAATTGCGAAAGGAGTTATAGAAAAAAAAACATGGACTTGGTCTATGACGAGAACTAGCATACCTACCCAGAAAAAGCAAAAACCGGCCAAGTGCGAGTCGGACTCGCGCACGAAGGGTTCCGTACAATTATCTACGAAAACAGGAGTTTATCTTTTGTATGGGAGCAAAAAAAACACGTTTATTGTATGGGGGCCCCCTTAAATATTCATATTATTTAATTTTTTAGTATTTGTTGTTATAGCGGCAACAGAAATACACCATCTGTGAAAATTTCAACTGTCTAACTACCATAGTTCATGAGATACAGCCTGGTGACAGACGGACGGACGGACGGACGGACGGACATCGGAGCCTTAGTAATAGGGTCCCGTTTTTACCCTTTGAGTACGGAACCCTAAAAAAGGGCTGGTGTAATTGAGACCACTTTGTCAATAGACTGACTTTGCAGTGTGGCATAAACGAACCGTCGAAACCCTTTGGTCATTAGCGTTTGTCTTTATTGTATGATTGATTTCTTTTTTGTCAATTAAGAAGCTTATATTTGACCGTGTCTTAATTATTACGGGTGTGAACATCTGTACCAAATCTGAAACATCTAATGTAACGAATGATATACTTTTCCAGCGACGAGGCGGAGCTAGTGGCGCGCGCGCTGGGCTGCCGGCTGATGCGCGCGTCTGTGAAGGAGGACGTGAACGTAGGCGCAGTGTTCCGCGCGCTAGCCGCTCGCTGCGTCGCGGAGCTGCGGCGCGAGCGGGCAGACACGCCCCCGCCGCCCACGCAGCCAGTCATAGGCTAGTATTTCACTTCTGAAGTTTAGTTGAACTAACTTTAGTTGCTAACACTACAAGTTTAGTTGTAGCCAGTATATTTCCGACCTGTGATACCTAAACAGCTAGCTATTTACTATAGATTATTAACGGGTTCCGCGTTTTTTGTTCGAAAGCCGGTTCAAGCGTGATCTCACGCCCTTCACACAGCTATTCAGGTACGCATCTTCTGACACCAGCACGGTGCGTTTGTAGCCAGTCTTTGACGCATATCCCACTTCTGACACTAGCGGTGTGTTAGTAGCCAGTATTAGACCAGTATGCCACTTTTGAAACTTACTAACTTACTAACTACTGATGAAGAAGGATGAAGCAGTGTATTCAGTGCGCTCGCTCCGTCACGAGCTCAACTAGTCTTATGGCCAACGCAGACGAGGGATTTTACTCCGCGGACTTTTTTGTCCGCTAAAATAGAACGCTTACAACTGTGTGGAGTAACGCAAACGAGGGACTTAAAGTACCGCATACAATAAGTCCCTCGAATAACCGAGGATATGCAGAGGGAGTCCCCGAAAATAATAGAACTCTAGTGTCTAGGTGAAGCAACGCATACAGAGGAATTTAGTCCGCGTTGTGCGCTCTAGAGTGTGGTACGTTCCGAGCAAGAAATGTTCGCACACCGAGCGCGTTGAGTACGCAGTAAATCCGCGAGGGACTTTTTATTGGCGGAGCATAGGTACTTTTTTCTACGCCGCGGACATCGGACTTTCGGGGACTTCCTCTGCATGTTGTTGGTTATTCGAGGGACTTTTTGTAATCCCTCGTCTGCGCAGGCCATTAGGAACATTCACTTCTCAGGATACAGAGACGCCAAGTGAAAGAAACAGCATTGAAATAGGATTTTTATTACGGTGCGCCATGTTGCTACAGCCTACTTGTAAACGCACTTAGGTAAACAAGGTTATTTTTAAAATACCAAGAAGCTCTCACGTATAGATAGCTAGCATCTTTTACAACAACATTTGGTTTACGACTTTTGGCATAACTTAATAATTTTTAATGATTTTTAAATTTCTACTTTAATTTCTACTGTTTGTTGACCTTATCTTGCCTAGGTACACGATGCACTTATAACGCACAGACAAATTCATATTAATTTTGCTAATTATGATAAGTCGTAGAGCAAATGTTGAAGTTTCTAGGTCTATATCTATATCTGCGAGCTTGCTGTAAGTCAGAGAGCAAAGTAGATATGCATCAATGTTTCAAAATTCCTCGCTTTTATTCGGAGTTAAAAACGAAGTAGGTACTCATTCATAACTACCTACTTCTTATTTGTTTATATAAAAACAATAAATACTAAAATAAAGGAAATTTGTTTTGCAGGTAGTTTTACAAATCACAACAGCAATGGCACGATTCTACTTCGACCCACGAAGCATCGGCCCGGGGGTAAGAAGAAGAACGTCCTCAGGAACGCCTGTCGAATTTTGTAATATCAGTATCTTAAGTGTGTTCCTAAATGCACTGCGAGCACTGCAAGATATGATTCTAAAACCCTAGCAGACTTCATTACTGAAGAATTAGTCAGAAAGAATTCGCAGTCAAAGTGCCCAATGCTGTCTCACAGTGCATTTCAGAACGGCCTTTAATTTTACTTAGGCTAAGTGTATAATGAATTTGTTCCCCTTTTTCTATTGTTACCCTAGTTGTTAGTATATCAAGCCTCGTTTTAAATTTAAATACAGCACAAATATATTTATTTATTATTTCTGACCATAAAAAAGTTTCAAAGTTAGCGTGAAAACGTCATTTTGTCCATACTAGTAACTATGGCAGTTGGCGTATTGTGTTCTAAAAAAACACCAAGGAGAATCTATATTACTTAATACAAAATAATCATAAACATTTAATTCACAATAAAATTTCAAAATCTATGCAACTGCTGAATGTATCGCCTAGAAATTAAAACCCAAACCATTTTTATTTAAATCCCGTTGTTTTATATTTACTGTGTATATATTTAGCTACCTATACATAGATATAGTGTATATTGCTAAGAGCAATTTTAGTTAGATATAGTTGAAGATACTAATACAGATCTCGCGCGACTGTTCAGAAGACAGAGACAGAAAAAAATCTTCTTAAATTCACTTTCAAGTTTTATAGTTATAGGTATTGTTGCGTTGGCAATTATTTGCGGCCTTAAAATTTTACCGTATGCTTAAAGACAAAGTTGGCAGGACCATCTAAATCAATTCCTGTCACTCAGGAGCGTTGACCAAATTGCTAAGAGATCAGGCTCTTTGTCATACGAGGTATTCATCTGGCTTGCCGAAGGTCAGGCTTTGCACCAATCGGGGCATTTATACTTAGCATTTATATGACTTGGGTAACCAAGGCTGCGTTCTAAAAATCACCGTAAATACTTTTCAGTATTTTGACAGGTGTCATTCTCACTGGCCCAGTACTAGCTTGACTGTAAAAGTACTGAGTACACCAGCGACTTTGGAACGCAGTTCAAGTAATTATTAGTGTCTTAACCGTTGCAACTCGTATGTGATATTATTGTATCTCTATAGGTGCTAACTGCTTAGACATGTCAAAATATCTACATAAATTAATAATACTCTTTTGTACAAGTGCGGAAATCTATTTTGTGTAAATAATATTGTTTGTAATTTTGTATACTATTCATTAAATTACTAAATTATTAACGTGTTTTTATTTGGTACCATCCATTTACGTAGCTGCCAAATTAGATGGGACGAAGCCTTTAAGATTTTTACAAACACGAGAGGCCACGAACAGGCTTTCTGCTCCGCCAAAGCTAAATGGATCATTGGTCCATTTCGGAGACACAATGAGAGGTTTATAAGCGTGTGAGAGGCATTACATTTGTGTGCATGTATGTTGTAGCCTAACGGAGAATGTTACCTAATTTTGTATCTCTCCATATTCTCTGTCAAAAATAAAAAATACTAGTGAAAAAATATTTAGATACTTACGTCAATTAGTTTCCGATTTACAAATTGTACCGCGCGACGCGAGCTGCCCATGACGATGTGACGTCACACCACAACGCACTCAGGGCGCTCGCAGTCGCGCGTCCATAATACTTACTTTAACACGATATCTCAAAAACTATTCATCTGATTGATATAGTGTACAGGGCAATTTTAATCTGCATTAAATGCAGTGCATGCATAGACAGTTGTATTCTCTGTCTACGATTAAATGTCTACGCTAGCTAACATATTCATTTGGATAAGGGTTAATTCACACCGAAAGAGCGGCGAAGTGCAGCGAAAGAAGTGACCCGCCCGGTAGGGACGGCGCGCGGATTCCCGCGACTGCTCGGGAAGTCGCTGGAATGCTCGAGAAGTCACGGGACTCCTCGCGCCTTCTCGAGCCCGCCCGCGATGAACTCACGGGTCGATCTCCTATGCGCAGTTCAATTCTAACAAAACTCGAGGAAACTTGTGTTTAAGCAGTTAAAATGGGTATTTTGGATTTAATTATTATTGCACATATAATTGAAGAGGAAGAGGTCGAAGAGATTTAAAGAAAGAAGGAAGAAAAGATTTAAAAGTGAAAAAAAACTTTTGGGTACACGATCTGTGGAAGAAGTGTGTTTATCGCTGTTATGCCTTGAATAAGTAGGTACCTACTTAGTATGGAGAACCTACATAGTGTTATATAATATTATGTTTTTATATCTAGTTATACCCTAGTACCTACGGAGAGACGTAAGAGCAAGGACGGCTAGCCGTAAGCGCGCGGACGCCTGGTTGACGCCTCGCCGTAAGTGCGTTAATAGCGGTTCGAGAGCCGGCTCCGAGGCGAGGCGTTTCCGTTCCGGTTCCCATTAGTGTGCGTTGCAGTATGGAGTTTCATGCAAAGAATACTGACCGCCTCGAGGTGATACGGTTACTATCCGTTTCCGAGTTGATAAGTGTGCTACGATGATAAAGTTGCCTATGTGTACGCACGACACTCATAATGAAAATACTGTTGACAACCAACAATTTGGCATGCGCATCAGATTTAGTTCCAATTTTGTCGGAAGTGACCTGTTTATTATTAACGAATTTGACAGATTCTAGTTGTGGAATTCTTTACTTTGAATTTACTCCAAGCATATAATTACACACATCAACTTAAGATAATCCGTGTTTTTAGTGCCCTGTTGCTGATAGATCCGGGGTACTCCAACATAGCGGCCGAAGGCTCTCACAGTGGTTTTTAGTCGGTAGGGGCCCCGTGCCGAGTCCGACACACCCTTCCGGCTCACCCATAGCCGGTTGGACGGTGCCTAAAAGCATTTTCCCTGCGTCAAAAAAAAAAAAAAGAGATAATCTGTGTTTATTAATAATGCTTGTCACGTGACACCAGCGTGGTCGAGCAATGTCAAAATGAGCACGAAAATAAAACAAAACACTTTTTAAGCATTTAATTTAGAGTTACAAAAATTATACATCTCGTTTATAAGGAATATTCAGGCGACGTAAAGTAACAGGAAATTTCTAGTAACCAAGGAACTTTTAACAAAGATCTATTCATAATACTATTCTGTAAAGATATCCCAGAACCTTCTGCGTCAGCGCAGAGCCGATTCAGCAGCGAATTTGGAACAATAATCCGCCTCACTAGTGGGTGTAATTTGTTGAACGAAATAGTGTGATCGAATGGTGCGCGGCGAAGAGACTCAGAGAGCGCAGGCGTGCTACGCATTACCAACGCTTTTTAACCAATAAGAGTCTCTTTAGTTTGTGACCCTGAAGCTGCTATTTTGGAAATAAACATTATTGTTATTGTTGTTATTGCTGTTCACAGCCACTTCATCAGTCTGCGCTGACCCTTAAGGTCATGTAATGTCATCATGAATCATGAAATTAATAAAACTTTAAGAGAATATAATATTTACTATTTACTTCAATATTGTTTCATGCAGAATTCACTAGGCCACGTCCAGACAAACTACATTTCTTATACACAAGTTATATAAAAATACAAAGTGTCGCAACTGAATTTCTTTTATTACAATAACCTTACAAGTAATAGGACCAAGTCTACACAAATTGAAATCCTTCATAGAAACTTTTACAATTTTTTTTTATTTTTAGAAAAAAATCAAAAAGAACATAACAAATAGGAATTGGTACACCTATTTTAGTTTTGACAGATAATAAAAATAACTTCACTTTTTTCTTGTTATAGTAATTACTGGATTATAATGATGTTTTTATTCATTCACAAAAAGTATCTACGACAAGTGGTATGAAAGTAATTTTACTAGAACTAATATTTTTTTTTACATTAAAAAACGCATTTGTGCAGACAAAAGACCTGTAAATCTATTTTTTTTAATTTTGACCTAGAGAATAGATAAAAAAACTATTCGTTTCTAAATCACAGATCTAATTTATATATTTAAGAAAAAAATACTATGAGCTGAACAGCTGACATTCTTCGTAGCCAAACATCACCTCCACCTCATTCAATAAAAAAACTTACTAAATATAATATACATCTTTAGTTTTTTTGTGACGTTCTGAAGCTTGATCCGCCATTTTTTAAAAGTTTCGTGATAGGTGACAGCTGTCACTTCTGTCTTGGAAATCAATTTAAGCGAATGCGCGGGGGCAACAATTGTGCGACAACACCTGAGCAACATGCAATATGGTTTTTAATTTATAAAATATATTCCATATAACATTTCGTCATTTTTGTGACGTCACAATCGACAATAATTGCTCAAGATGGAGCTATTTTTGTCGCCCGTGAAACGCACCTTAGATTCTTCTCTAAATGGATACTTTTTACAGATAATCAGATATCAAAACGTCACTTCTAAGTTTGATTGCATAAGTATCATTTCTGTTATCCATTTTTTGTTACGGTTTTAAGCAGATGGATGTACCTTTATAATACTTATGGAATCAATTAAACTTACCTAATATAAACTTTATATATCTATTTAACTCTTTAGTGTACAAGCTCTTATTAACGAGCGGTAGAGTGTACAATAGAGTCTAAGCAATGCTAGGAAATGTGGGTGCACCATTCGATGTGTAATTAAGTAATAGAAATAGACAAAACAGCTTATCCATTTTCCTAACTACAATAGTTAATTTAGTTAATTAAGTTTTACAAAGGCTAGGCTATAGAGAACACTAACCGCATCCAAAGCTAGGCCAAATTAATCAGTCAGGGAAAATATTATCAACGTATTTCCTCTTAGTTAAACAGTTTACAATTATATATTATTATTATATTACGTAGTTCTCGAGGTTCGCGATCGAATTTTCCCACTTCATCACCACACATCAACAGTCTTTGTTACGAAACAGATGCATTTTTGGAGTTTAATCCTTAACAAACGATTTGAAGCGCGCGGTATGAAGAAATATGAGGATTAAAAACGTGTGAAACAGTAACGTCGAGCGTAATGCTCCTGGCAAACTAGCGTGAAGATGTGTTGATTGGTAAAAAAATACATAATTTGTGCACCTTTCACTTCTGAATTATGTTCGTTCTTGAAGCCGTGACACGCACAGTTTTTATACAACAGCGTCCATTATTAAGGAAAAAACTCCAGTAGCAGCTGTCACACAGTATTTAAACTTTGGCCCTACTTCTGAAACTTCGAATGCGGGTAGTTGTATCAGCGCCATCTAGCGTCAAGGCACATCCACACGCAACGGAAGCTGGCAGTAAGGTCAGTGAACTCACGAGTACAGAGTGACGTTGAGCTTAGCGAAATAGTCGAGCAATCCCTGGAGACGTTTCTTGATGCGTTTCTGGTCGTCGAGGGTGCAGCCCAAGATGGCCGACTCGAAGTTCTTGTCGGTGCCAGAATTGGGATCCGGTTGGGAGGTGCAGGCGTTCATGTAGGTCTGGCAGCGCGAGTGGGCCACCACCGTGTCGTCGTGTAGCGACATCACCAGCTGGTCTATGTACATGTTCACCTGGAAGTTGATGGTGTACGTAAGTTTTACAGTACCTCTTTTGGGGCGCTTGGGAGAAATTACGTCAATGAGAAGTAATCATTATTGTTTAAGTGCTGTTCCCAAGGGATGTGAAGAGTCTTCACAACCCTTCAAGTGTGTAATACGTAGGACTTGCTGCCTCGCAAGACCTACGTCTTAATTGAAGGGATTGCAATTTTATTATTTATTTATTGTAATCTTCAATGGGACAGGCAGACAAATATACAAGGTTGATAAAAGCGAGAGGCGTTAAATGAAACCACATATTTAGTGTATCATTTCTAGGCTACACAACAAAAATCAGACAAATCGGAGCAATAGTTTAGCTACAGGATTTTTTTTGTTTTTCCACGTCGTGTACGCTCTACGTCAGCTGTTCGTGAACTGGCTAAAACTGTGGGAGGCCGGGGTCATTCACCCAGTAGCTTGCCCGTGCGGTACAAAGCATGATTACATTTTTCCGCTATTTAACTTATTTGAAAAAAGTAATTTCGTATACTTGTCGTAAACTGTTTTTAATAATTTCAGATTAACCGTAGACATTTATACTATATGTGGTTTAATTTAACGCCTCTCGCTTTTATCAATATTGTATATTTGTCTACCTGTCCCAATAGAGAAGTGGCATCAAGGCGAGCTGCTTTTGTTTATTACGAGTTTATTTATACTCTCACCGACACCGCCGTTGCACCTCCAACAACTAGTAAAATGTGACTAAATGTTTCAAATGCTTATGAAATAAACAATGACGTCATCGTCTCTTGGCCGCCAGTAGGCGGATGAAGTCTGATGATAATCACGGACCAGTACACAACACAAAGATCAAATGCTCAAGATTTTTTCTCACCGTTTAACAACTTATTAATTAAAGAGAATCCTTCCTTTTAATCGCATTTAAAACAAGTGGCAAAGAATTTTATAAGATGTCAGTGTCATTGGAACTTTACGTGCTAATCGGACCTGAATGGTATTTTTTTCGGACCTGAACTTAGTCTGTGAACCAGAAAAAACTCCCAACACCTTCAACTGAGATAGAATCGTTAGTGCTCGTTGTAATAGTCAATATGAGGTAGTGTATTTAGTAAGAGGTAGTGCCACACCGCACGCTTGCATGCAGCTGATTTGGGCCGGCACGATCGGGGAGGTACCTCTCGCTTACACGAGACCGGCGCAAAGTGAAGCTGTGCTGTAGCGTATCGTGCGTTGTGTAAGTAGCCGGTGGCCCATGGAGGAAGGAGAAAGGAGGGCAGCGCATTTGTATAGTCTCTTTGCGGATGTCTATAGGCGTAGGTAGTGATGAAACTGGCTCCAACTGCTCGTTTGCCCGGTAAACAATAATAGGCATGGTATTACTATATGTGGAATGTAATAGCGTCTGAGTCACACGCATGCTTGCGCGGTTGCGTGTTCACAGAAAATAATGTTGTAACTTCCATTAGGAGCTGGAAGACATTTTTTGCTTCCAATAAACATTCTACAAAGTACTATAGTAGTAGTATTAATATATTCATACGCATGTAATAATGCTAGCGGCTAGGCTAGATACCTATTGAGCTGTGTAGAGTGTACCTAAAGGGTAGAAAGATGTCAGTCATGAAATAAAATGAAATAAAAATGTTTTATATTCAAAATAGACTTATAAAAAATACTTTGTAACGTCAACAATGAAATCTTTTTTTGTTTTCAATCGGGCTTTGGCCCACCACTCGTTCCCACCGCTGCTACTCCTGTGTCGCCAGGATCGACAGCGGCAACCACACTTGACCCTTTGATATGATCGATCGTCAAATTGGCGTCCAATGAAACATTCCTTCTTTTTAACAGTGGATGAAAATTGATAAAAATGTTTATAGATAAGCCTGTCGAGTACAGATGACGTTGGCGCGACTCGGCCATGAGTCCAACCACATCCGCACAAAATACCCATGTAGCTAACTACTGGTGATGGGTATGCAGGCATACACTGTAATCATACATGTACGTTGGTGCTAAGGAAAACTAGCTGACGTCCTTCGTTGAATGTTTTCGATATATTTGTCTTATGTTCTAAGTACTTTATACATTTAGATATTTGTTGTTCTATCACTCAAAACCTTGACTTCAAATTTGGCAGAGACGTGGATTACAAACTTAACAAAAACACTTTTTATCCCGGAAAATAACGCTCCCCTAGGTATAGAATGTACACGTGTGGAACCGCGGGTCACAACTAGTAAGTAATAAATGACCGCCCTCAGTCATTGTGTAGCATTCTGTTAGTCTTAGAATTTACATAATCAGATAAGTGTTTTAAATTACTGTGTTCTGGTGATATTTGGTTCTAGGGGAATCTGGGGAAAATCTTTTAGGAATCTCGAAAGACAACAGATGAAAGACAGACATACTTACAATACAAGAGTTCCGTTAGGATAAGCATCACTAAAACTAATAATAAAAAACTAGCATATAACATACTAGCTGTGCCCCGCGGTTTCACCCGCGTTTAATTTCTAAGAAATCCATATAAACTTTAACACCCTATTTCACCCCCTTAGGGGTTGAATTTCTAAAAATCCTTTCTCAGCGGATGCCTACGTCGTAACATCTACCTGGATGGCAAATTTCAGCTTGATCCGTCCAGTGGTTTGGGCTGTGCGTTGATAGATGGCTATGTCATGTTTGAGTTTTATATATATAGATTTCGAAATCAAAACATAAACTTATAAATAAACATATTATCTGCCTAAAATTTTGTTCGAACCACTCCTATTTGTCTTCAAATTGAGAAATTCAGATTTTTCCAAATATGCAAAAGAAATAGATAACACCAATAAAGCGTTTATATTCTAAAAGTTTATCTGGTGCCAGGGTTATTTTAAATAATAGCTGCGATAAAAAATAAAGACCATAATGATAAAAAAGCTAAATTATATAATTGACGTCTGAATTATAAAAATGAATCTGAGTTTGTTTCGCCGTTTCTTCTCAGGAGGACTAGCATTGAACCGGTGAGTTATAATTTTTGAGGTTCAAAAACTGATTCTATTTTGAATGAAAACATTTTCATTTTTCAAAGAAATAATGTTAATGCGCGGGAAGTTAAAACAAAGGTCATCATTTATATTAATAATTTCACTGTCGGTGAGAAAAAAATACATATAAACAATTTAAGGATCTTTGCTTTGTCTTAACAAACCTTGATATTCTATTCAATTCTTTATAAAATATAAACACACAAGAAATATAAACTAGCAGTCCGACGAATATCATAGTTGCATCGCAGGCAAATGTTACTGACACAACCGAGGAAGTGTAGACTTACTCCGTCTCCCAGACAGTCTCGTTCACATGACACCAGTGAGAATTGACAGCTATGCTGTCAAGTTTCATGCGGCATATGAGAGCGAGCATACACTCAGCAGACACGATGGAGAATGGTGCCTCAAAATTATTAACTGGATATGGAAAAAGTTGTCAGCAGCCGGTGAGGACTGAAGGTCTTGCCAGGACCATCTCATGATGAGACAAGCTACTAACCGTTCGGAATGAAAATGGAGAAAGGATCTTTAGGAAGAGGTAGTGGCATGCTGTATTGCAAGGCATATGGACTTGCAAAATCAAAGAATGGCATGTTCCTGTGAAACTCACTGGATTTTCATTCCGATTTTTTTTTTATATGTACCTCCCTTAAACGATCAAGAGACACTTGCATTCAACGTGATTTGTGATCTTTGGTGTTCTCTGGGGAAAGCCAACGTATAGCAGTGGACGTGCTTCGGCTGATGATGATGATGATGATAATGTATACCGAAGTAGGTGGATGTGTGGAGGTGTCATACCTGATGCAGCGCCTCCTCCTGCTGCGAGTCGCGGTCGGTGCGCACGGCCACGTCCACTGTCATGGCGCGCGCCAGGATCCGGTCCGCGTACCGGGTTATGTCGTCCTTGTCACCTACAAGCACACGTTTATTTCACACAGGCCTTCTCAAGAGCAGTGCTTGTATAACCAAATAGCAAAAGTAGCAATTGTCACTGGCCCTGCTATAAAGCAAAATGTCCATGCTCTACAAGTTTTACAGAAATTTACATACATTGCTCTAGGATTGCTTGATTTAAATATCAATAAATAAAAAACAAAATCTAGCTACTAGCCAATGATAAACATATCAATGTAATGTCCACAAGTTTTAAGAAAAATAATTTGAGATATTTTAGACGACTTGCTGGAGCAGTGCTAACTCGGGTAAACTAAGCGTGATGCACCACAGGTCGTGGATTTGAATTCCGTCTAGATCTATGTATTATTTATGTATATAATAAATCTTAAATATATAACATTTCTTGAAGTCCACAAACATTATTATTATTTTAATAGCTACCTTCAAAGTGCATCATGATTTATCATCCTCTCAATTGAACATAGTTTTATATCCCTGGCACATTAAAAAGAAGTTAAATTTCAACATACTCACATTCAGAAATGTCGTTCAATAGTTCAGAATGCTTTACACTGTCCAAGGTTGACAATAAGGAGTCCTTCTCTTCTTCTATTCTCACTGTGTCTCTTCTTAGCCTCTCCACTCTCAGTTCTACTTGGTCTAGTATTGATATCAATCTGTGAAAAGATAATTTTGAGGTCACATGTTTTAAAGTAACAGGCAACTGGGCAGAATAAACAAGTTGGTAAATCTAAAATAAAACCGGTGTTAAGTGACAGCAATGCTGTCAGGTTTTGTTTAGTATGGGAAATACTGTTGGTATTCAGAGAAATGAGAGTGCTGCCGCCTGGCCGCCTGGCTGGCCACACCACTGTTGAGTGATATATGTGCAGCCTTTACTTGCGATAACTACACACACAAGATCATTCTGGATAGGGCAGTGCACTAAACGTTTGTTAAACTAACCAGCGATAAATTAGTCCACATCATATTTGAGTTTTATTGCATTTCAAATAGGTATTCCTATTGGGACAAAAGACTCCAAGAGGTAGCATATTGAGTGAAGGAGGTCAACATACACCGTAGGGCTAAAACACCTGTCATTTTTTATATACTTTGCTCAAACATGTATTAAAGATTAAATATGTTTTTATCCGTTCAACCTCTTTTTGTTTATGTTTGTTTTACAACACACACAAAACATATTAAATTTCTCAATATGCAAAAAATAATACAAAAATAAGATTATTGTACTAGTTACCTTGACACTGGTTACAATTTTATTAGATTGCTACTCTATGTCAAGTCATATTTTTCAATCTAGTTTAATCAAGGTTTGTAGAAATTGCAATTTATTGTACTGCATATGGTGAAAATATTGTTTATGTACTACTTTAAAAATTCGGTATAATGGCTTGTGTAATAAAGCTACTCTTAAACAGCTTAAGTGATTTATTTTAAATATTTATCCTCTTTTAGGAACTGTTGCCCGTTAACAGTTTTCTGAAATTTCTCCCACAATCAACACTATACAGATGATACTACAATGCCCAGCCAGTACATACATATTACGCTTATCTTCAAATACAGAAAGAGTACACCCAGTATTTATGGGAATGAATAATGTAGACACCAGCAGGCTGTGATTCAGCTACCAGTTCTAGTAGTGCACATACACTGGTACAAATTATAAGAATATCTGTATTTAAGTAGGCATGCCATGTTGTATAACATTTTTGAACAAAATTTCCTTATCTTAGTTTTTATGACAATTTAAGATCATAAGACAGATCATTATTGAAGATATATAATAAAGACCCCATTAATTTGAAAGATTAGACAATATTTTATTAGACATGTCAAGCAAGTTTTATAGGAGTACTGTATTAGGAATACGAAAAAAACAGCGCACAAAGAAATGATCCGTGATCGCTTTTTTAGTGTTGTTGCCTTTTTGGGCACTGGCGTGGGCGATACAGTTATTATAATAGATTTTTTTAATAAGAGGCCCCAACAATTTTGTATTTAAGACTAAGTTAAGTACCTTAAACCTTCACAAAACTATATAGGCATATGTATATAGATGTGAAAGGATTTTGAGCTTCTTAATGCAATCTAAAAAAAAATAAAAGATCATTAACCTGTCTTTTGGGGGTTGATTTCCTAAAGCCGATGTTTCGTCAATAAGTGGTAGACGAGACCCCTCGGCTGCATGCGTCCACTCAGATCCGTAAAGGTCCACTTCCATTTTCCCAGCTTTATCTGAATCTACAGAGGGTAGGAATATATTTTTGTCTATTTTAGGATTTAGATATTTTGTTGTTGATGAATGAAAAAAATAGTTTTCTCTTTTTTGATGCCTGTCAAAATGACAACGCCAAGACTTTAGTTTTAGCGCTTGTCATTTCTTCATATTCATTTTTTAATGGTTATGTCATTACATAAAATAAATTTTGCCATTTTGAGTAGATTCAAGTAGATTATTTACGCTTAGATCATTTAGTAAAGGATATGCCACGCTAGAGCATTGCCCTCTGCCGAGGCATTAGATCAAATCAATCTGATCCGTCAATAAAAAAATAGTTGAAAAATCGATTATGGCCATAACGTGCACAGGTAAAACATCGAAGGGACGTCTAATTAAATGATCCGACAAAATGTCATTTTGTTCAGTTTAGTACCGTACCGTAGTCTGTAGTACAGTACTTTAACAAATAGATCTATAATTGCGTAACACAAACTTGATTTACTTAATTTTTTACGCCGGTCACTGCGTCTAAAAGTCGCGTGTGTGTAGTCGCTCTTAGCGATGTCGATGAAAAATACATTTCCTATGTACAGCTTAACCGAGTTAGTGCGGATGACACGGACCCGTGACCCGTGTCATACATTTCTTTACAGTGTGGAGTATGACAAGGGAGTCGTGTCATTTATAAATCGATTGTATCTCCCTCAAATTACAATTTAAAGGATTCAATCCTAACATAATCTTCATAATTTTCCACGCCAATCAAGTCGTGGCGTAAACTTCGATTCTGAATATTCTATGAAATAGAAAGAAAACACAGCGATTGTCCCTTTATGACCTTTTATGAGCAGTATTACAATAACTCTTATTTAGCCGCATTATGAATATCGCACTATTAGGCGCATGGGATTACTCCAGATCTAAAATATATCAATCAATTTGGAGTAGAAGAAATGAGAGTGTGTAGTGTAGTGTATTTGACAGAATATATAAAATAGTCAAGTGATCATTGTGCCAGTTTGCGGCCCGTTTTAGTTGGCGGCTTCTCGAAAGATTACAAATTGAAAAAAGAAAATGTAAAAAGTTAATAGTCCAAGAGCTGGCAGAAAAAATACTCTCCGAGCAATCTATGAGAGAAAATGTTTTTTTTAGTCGAGACAAAATAAAAAATAATGATATCATTGTGAACCCGGGAAAAATCTCCTCAGCTATTTTTGTGCAGTTACTGTGCCAAAGGAGTTGTTGAGCCAACAGCTATTGTTCGGAAATAGCTCCTGAGACAACGCGTATAAAAGCTATGAACAAGTTTCAACCAGGCGCACAATGATATTTTTCTTCTCGATTTAAGAAGGTAGTAAGTACTCACTTTATAAAAAATGATTTTATTCTTTTACTTGATAGGCTAGTATTCTTGCAGCCATCTCTCACTCCGTGAAGCAATAACCATACAGTTCACGTCTTTTCAGCACAATGAGTATAATTTTTTTTTAACAACATAAGTAGCAAATACATGGCCCATGGAGATGGGAGGAGAAAGGAGGGCAGCGCATCTGTATAGCCTCTATGCGGATGTTTGTGGGCGTCGGTAATCATGAAAATGGCTCCGACTGCTCGTTTGCCCTCCTATACAATAAAAAAAAAAAACAATAAATTTAACATAGTTTAAAAGGAAAGTAATTTATTTTCCAAACACTCATCAATATAACGTAGGAACTTATTTTTTAACATTTAACTTACAAAAGATTTGCTACATCTGAATAAAAAATCACTTACCTTCCATATTTAGGGAAATACTCAGTAAACCTTTTTAAAAACCACCAAAACCTTTCGTTTACATCCGCGGTTTAACTTTAATCGAATGGATCAAGTCTTTAAACGTGAAAAACAACAAATACACATGGCGGGTGACACGGTAGCCGTGTCATCAACTTCTAAAGCGTGTGATACGGCTCCCGTGTCACAAAATATTTGTACGCCGCCACCACTGAAAGTTTTGGAAAATATTCGCCGCAACGAATCGGTTAAAACAAACGTTAATGTCCTGTTTTATATTACTTCATTACTAACTTTATGCTAAGTTTCGATTTTGTAAACGAGGCAACAACAAAAACTGTTTTGCTTGTAATCTTGATTATAGCTACTATTATAATATTATAATATATTAATATTAATATTATAATATTAATATGCTAAGATTATTACATTTTTTTAAATTGTAATGCTACACTTGCCGTTTGCCTACCACGTTTGTATGGAATCTTAAAATAAACAGCTTACTTATTATTTTATGTTTTTTTTTTTGTTAATTTTAGATCATAATATATACGTAAGTGTAAACCATTCGATCTCTTTTTTTTTTAAAGAATTGAGCAAAAGGAGTTCACAATTTTGCACACTTGTAGTTTAGAAACAAGAATGAACGAAAGCTACTATATTTTTAAATATGTTTATGAAAACATTATTTTAATTAAAACGATACACACTATGGCACGCATATATGTAAGACTATAATTGATATCTGCAATAGATTTTTTGCTAAAAAGCTTACATAAAAAATACTATTCTTTATCTAAGCAAAAAAGATGTACCTACACAAAATACAAATCTTGACACAAACACTGTCAACCTGTCTTAGACGTAGAATGTTTTTTTTTATTATATATATATATTTGATAAATAAGATCAAATTTCAATTATCTTCCGGCGACCCGTAGTAATGTTAAATGATCAAAGGTTATTTTTAAATAAACTTATTGTGTAAATTTAAATTCTTTTATTTCAACACTTTAATGATTATAATGCTTTGATTTGTAAAAGTCTACCGCGACACAAATAAAAATTTCACTTCATCACTTTTTTTATAAGTAATTGATTTTGTCGGGGAGGTAGACAAAGAGAATGTTCGGTTTTTTGGCTGCTGAAAGTACAATGGATATGCTATATTTTCGTACGTAAATAATATGTGCATACATAAATAAATGTAAACAAACAATTTTTCGGAGACATCACCCTCCAGAGCAGAGCAAAGAAAAACAATTATCCTTTATTTTAAACCAAAAAGACAGAAAAGTCTTCACTAGTTCTATGAACTGTTATGGCGATTGTAATAATATTTCCCACAGTTATAGTAGGTCCATCCGAAAAAAAAAATCTTGGAATATCGATATTTGGTTGTTCAATCCCTTTGTACTTAGGTGTACTATTTTAATATAAAATTGCATATTTGTTAAGTAGTTGTCTATGGGCGTTGGTAGACGTCTAAAAGCTCCTTGCCTTATACCTATCTATTATAAAAAAATCTTGGAATATCGATATTTTGTTGTTCAATCCCTTTGTACTTAGGTGTACTATTATAATATAAAATTGCATATTTGTTAAGTAGTTGTCTATGGGCGTTGGTAGACGTCTAAAAGCTCCTTGCCTTATACCTATTTTAAAGTTAAAGAACACAAAAACGAACTGTTGAGTTACTTAATGGCATGTCACACCCTTCTTAGAAAGGACAAGGATAAGAAGTACTGCGTCGTCAGCTAGACAATGCTCTTGTGCAGTCTTTTAAAAAAAAACAACTTTCTCAACTACTCTTGTACAGGAAGAAGAACAAATGTATAACAAACATTTTCAATATTTTATTGAATATCTTTAACAAACACAAATGTTGGAACATAAGACAATCTCATAAATATATTTCTCTATAACATTCTTTACATGGACTTACACGTTACATCTGGTGATCGTACGCGCTAAATGACAAGAAAAACATAGCTGTAAGTGCTTTTTAATATATATCTAACACAGAGGTATTATAAATGCAGCAAGCGAGTAAGGCCTTCAAATGTCCCTAGATCGCAGCAGTCATGGTACCCTGACTCTCTCTCTCTCTCTTTCTCACACTCTACTCTAGAGTAGAGTGTCTCTACTCTACTCTACTCTAGAGTAGAGTGTGAGTACTAGAAAATTAATAATAATATTCAAATTAACAGCAGTCCTTCAATGAACATGAGTCAGTAGAGAAATGCATTATGTACGGTGTTTTCCGTTGTGTTCCTACCGGACGTTTACACTTAGAGGAATGTCATTGAGTTAGAACATGTCTTTACTACATTATTTATAATACCTATATGATTTGTCAGCGTTTAGAAGTCAGATACAAAGACGAATGTACGAAGAAGTGTAAGATAAAAAACAGAATAGATGGCGCCACTGGTGATTAATACAAACCTGTGGTTCTCGTCGTCACGTTGGAGGCAAGTCACCACATGATGGCCATGTAACGAAAGGGAGGACCATAACCTGTGTGCCCCGGCCGAGCCGGGAGCAGCTGCCTCTTTGTATGACCACTATATGAAGAAGCAGCCACTCCCCGGGTTCGCTTATATGCCTTTTGTCACGGTTTAACTTTAGTTTTTCAGTCATTCAGCGCATTCGGCCTCCATTTAAATGGAACTGCTTCATTAATAGTAATGGAATATGGCTTCGTTTTACTTAATCATAATATGTTTACCCTAGACGACTCCTACAACTAACACTAGAAGCAAATGAAATGTATAATATTGCTTGTGACACATTGTAGACACCGATATTTGTCATTTTGGTGTGAGAGATAAAGAAACGCGAAGGATTGGTAATAAACAAGCTCATGTGAAGTGAAACATTTTGAAACTAGATGAAAAAACACCACGACAAAGATATATTCATCTCATTCTCTCGTAGAATATTTATAAGAAATTCTAGTATAAATTGTACACACATTTACTCTTTTACAATTTCATTTTTGTTACGATACATTCGTATTATACTTGTAAATACTTTTGCGAATATTATATTATAATAATAGTTACTGTCCTTCATTTGTCAGTAAATAAGTTTGCTGAATATAGTTATCCAATGTGTAGGTACTACTGCAATATATCATGTAAGAACGCGGGTAGTCCATCAATTGTGTTGGATTAATCAATTAGTACGTTCACGAGAATGCGATAGCGTGAAATAGTGGGTAATGGAAGATGTTTTTGCGTAATTAATGTACCGTCACATAATAAAAATATTTCCACATATAGACTACAATAATTATTGTTTGTTTAAATCAATTTTCTCAATTTGTTTGACCATAGACTTCATCTGACGAATCAAACGCTATGACCATAGACAACAGCTGTCAAAAAATCTTTTGACCATAGTCTAATAACTTAAACGTTTTGGGTGCATACGCTACAGTAAAACAAAGTGCTGGTTGATACACAATCTATGCTTTAGACTTCGTGATCAACACTAATATTTGCGGGAAATTAAATCTCGTAAGACACCCATGTCATATATATGATAAAAAAAAAATCTAAAAGAGCAACATAATCAAAACCACAATTTACGGCTAAGGATAATAATAAGCCCAAGAAAAGTCTACCACTGGGACATATTGGACGGATTATAATCTCGCAAAGAATTCCTGTCACTTCAATATACTGGTTACTTAAAGCTGACGATTGTAGAATGATGTAATTAAAACTTGCAGATTTTATCTAATTTGGAAATATAAGCTTCAAAATTATGATAGTGTTGCAACATATGTACAATATACCCCCAAGCATTTAGGTTCATATTTTTAAAGCATTATATTTTCCTTAGTGTAGGATGTTATATATTACTAAATTGAAATTAAAAAGGCAAATTAAAAAAAAAAGCACTAATTTAAATATCCTACATTTCGCTCTTTTGCGTTACATTATTTTTCACTGCATTAAATAATATTTTGAAAATTTAATATCATATTTTTAAGGTTACAAATAATTTCCATGTGTACATGTTAAGCTTAATAAAAAATAGTGTATCACAATTCAAAATAGTTTCAATGAGTTTAAAAAGATAGGTACTTTTTCAATAAATTTCATAAGAATATACATATTACAACATGAAATCATATTTTATAATAAATGAAATATGAATACATATTGTAATAAAATAAAAATCCGAAATTTTAATTATATGTCCCCATCACATAAACATATACCATTCGATGTTACGATCTACTTCTTGATTGTTATCCAAAAAATTTTGTCTAATAAGAGTACCACTACAATAGTAAAATTTTTAGCAATTTGCTACATATTTTCGTAACATACTCAAAAACAATAGAATTGAATAAACTTAAAACACCTATAATATAAAATTTAAGAAATCAATATTAATACTTGTAGTTAAAATAAACATAAGAAATCCAAGTTATTATTTTTCTCGATTTTTTATGCTTCTCTTTTAATTTTATCTGAGTATACGTTTACGTTTGTACGAATACGTTTGTATTATACATTATGTATTTTTAATAATAAAATAAATAAAATATAGAATTATTTGTAGTAATCATATAAAATATAAAAAAGGATATAACAAAGTATATTGTAATAAACGTCAAACAGAAATTTTGTTTACTTTGGAATAGTTATATTACACAAAAACGCGAATAATACTTATAAATTTGGAAAACTATAGTTAACCTTCATTTGAATATATTATCTATGTATACCTATTTACTTTAATTTTCTACTTTTTTCTACCCCGCATATAAAAATTGCGTTAGGCAGTTTGCTGTTTGATTCTTGCCCCATTTGGAATGATTTTCCTCTGTCATTAAAAACGATACTAAAATAATAATTATGGAGTGTATAAAGCGTAGCAATTTTTTCGTTAAAAGCTGATTTAGTGCTAACATAGAAGACGTATATTTCATTAGATTTCGTACTGTTTTTTATTAAGAGTGAACTTTACAGGCACGCTGCCTGTAAAATACGTTGTTAATTTTAAAAAACTTTACAATACTTAAGTAATGTACCAAGCCTGTATTCAGTTAAATTATCCTAGATAATTTTGACAGTATTTTTATCACACAAGACCGTAGATCGCATTTCTTCTATGCTGTACATATTGAGACTAATTACATTGACATCTAGAGTCAATACACTAAAAGAACACATATACACTATGACACTGGTTGCTGAACACGATTTGGGGTTGCCAGGTAATCAGTAATGCAACAGAGAATGGAAATTTTCTAAAATCTTAAAACCTTTTCGGGTCATATTCGATATTGGCTACCAGTATTACTGTATGATTTTCATTCCTTATTACAGTCCTTAATGATTTTCTGACGACGTCAATAATTTGCCTTAAATATTAAAGAAAAATAACAATGACGTCGTCCCACTTTCAAGGCAGTTTTAGTACTTATTACCTGGTAACCCTAATCACGCCATCTATAGTCTAGGTTTAGAACTAACGCCAGCTCGCGACTACCCTCACTTGCCGTTCCACTCACTGATGCGTCCGTTCTCAAACACTAAGTTCCTCCTCGGCAGCGGCACTAAACTGCCTCGTTTTACGATACCCATGTCCTCGCCGGGGTAATACTGGAATAAAAATAGTAGTGAAACTATTAAAATATGGTAATGAAGGATTTTTTTTTAAGAAACTGTACCGGCATGGCCGTGAAAATATCTCTAGCTGATACAATCCCAACGTTGTTTCGTGTGATTTGATAGAGTCCAGTGTAGTGACGGAGGTGAATGACGTAGTACATCTGGTTGTGCTAGTGATGCGACTCGAGTCATGTTTTTACTCGAGTCACTCGAGTCAGTTTGTCAAACTCGTACTCGAGTGAAAAAAAATCCTACTCGAGTGAACTTGCACTCGAGTTACCGAGTGAACTTGAGTTCACTCGAGTGACATTTTTACTCGAGTGACTTTTTACTCGAGTGTAACTCGAGTAAGGGAACAATCTTCCTCGAGTGACTCGAGTCGCAAATTCCTAGTCAAGTCGCATCACCAGATTGTGTCAATGTCTGTCACCTTAAATTCTTGAAGGTAATGAGAATCAATTAAGGTACGCTCTGTGGAGACTCACAAAAATATCCAACGTTGAAACTGCTCATAAAGCTTACCATGGCTTTGTAGCGTCTAATATTAGATATGGTATGGTGGTATGGGGATTCAGTAAATATAAATAGAGATGTGTCAGAGCTATTTGTAAGGTTGCTCCTTGGACATCCTGCAAACACTTGTTTCAGAGGCTTGTTATTAACTTTGACATCAATTTATATTTTTCAAACTTGTATTTTTGTTAAAACAAACTCGCAATTTTTTGTATTTATGAAAGACATTTGTAACTTCAATACACGCGATTCTGACAAAATAGCTCTGCCGTCATTAGGAACGGAACTATGTCAGTTCGTATACCACCTGCCTTAGCCAAGAATTTTGAATTTGTATGACACTTATGGACATAAAACTTTATTTTTAAATATGAAATAGAACTTGTAAAATAAAATTACCTGACACTGCGACACGAACTTGAGTACGTCAGCTCGGATGTACTCGTTATCTTCTTTGATCTGCGCCAATCTGAAAACAAGTGAGTACTTATAACTATTAACTTTAATAAGTGGTGGTGAGATGCACCCATTTCTATTCTGATTACTTATAATATACAAGTTGATTTTATTCTTATAACTAATCCCCCTTATTAATGATAGACTACGGGTGGGCGCGGGCGGGGCGATCCCCCGCGGCACAGCCGCGGCGAGTAGACACGTTCCGCTGCGCCGCGCGTCGTCTCGCTGCGCAGCGAGGCGTCGTTGATGGTACGATTTAAAGATGCGCCTCTCGACGCCGCGTGCCGTCTCGCGGCTGCGCGCTGCGCAGCGCGAAATCAAAGCCGCGTCGCGTCTCGGTGTGAGTTGACCCTAACTTTACTCCATGTATTAAACTAGTATCTGTCAAATTCCAGTTTATAATAAGGAACTATGTTCGCGACACACGCGACGCAAGAGTCCGTAGCGAATGAGAAGGAGAGAGACAGATCATAGATCTTTCTAGAAATTATGTGTCGAATATTCTATTGGTCTTATACCGACCGCCAACATCAAATGTCAAACGTCAGGTCTCATTCTATACCGCGACGTCTCCCGGCCGTAAGCGCATCTAGGAATTTTCTCATAAGCACAAAATCACATAATTATAATTTCGTATAAGTATACTGTATGTACATGGGCCCATGTACATAACATAATAGACAATTTAACTATGTGTGTTAGTTCTAAGAACAATTTATATTAGGATAGATACAAGTGAAATCCGTGCCACACCCCCGTGACGCACCGGCAACCAACCGCCTAAGAAAAAACCAGGTGAGTCCTTGACTATTCCTTCCCATCACCACCTCAACCCCCCTCATCAGCTCCTCTCAGCACAACGAGAGGTGGAGGCCGATTAACAACCGGTCCCCATCGTATATGACGTAGCCCATTACACAGACCACGTCAAACTGTACTAGCTTGTCTATAGTACAGCCTCCATATTGTAATGATGTAATTTGATAAAGAATATTGCATGATATACACAGTTATAGGCCTTTAAATTCACAGAACCTACAACAGGGATCCTCGCGGAGCGTTACTGTAAACGGCCAAAACAACTACAACACATTTTTACGCCTGTTTCTCTGCCTACCCCTTTAGTGAATGGGGTAGGCAGAGAAACTGAGTGCCACGTTACAATTTCGTGTGATATGGCACTCAAACGTGATTTTCTTTTCGTCACTTTCTTTCTTACTCACTCTCTTGCAACAACACTATCTCTCATCTTGCTACAACACTAGGACGCCAGTTATTTTACAGTGCAGTAAAGTATTATAACGTACACTTCAGGCGTGGCCAAGTTCTGCACGATGCTGCCGCAGACCTGCTCGCACAGCGCCTCGTCGAACAGCGGGATGCCGAAGTGCAACTCCAGTATGGTCCATCTCTGGAACACGTTTGGTAATTCAGATGTTTATGGACATCAAAATGAATGTTTTCACCCTTAAAATAGAATTTCGAGATTACACCACCACACTTCAAATCTTTTTTTAGGATATAATGCTACTACTTTGTCTCTTTCAAAACACTAAAGTGAGACAGAGATACATGTGGTTTAACGAGAGTAGTTCGAGAGTGAGGGAGAGGGATTAATCTTATGAAGAGAACGTGAGCACTCTAATCACCTAATGATAACTCCCACAGCATACATGACTCCTAGTTGGAGCTGGATGTAGTGGAAGATCGCTCCATCCCCCCAAAGAGCCACTGGACTTTTACAAACTGTACGAAATGCGATATTGAGGTCGGTTTTGTGAGCGAGAGGTACCGACCCGTGCCTGTTGGATTCCACAGCAAAGGAAATATCGCTGCCTATTTCTGCAGCTACGTACCTCTGGCTTGCAGCCCTCATCGTCCGACCCGGTGGGCGCTGTATCAACCCCACTATCCTCCGCCCCCTGCAACCGACTGAACACGGACACATTCTCCTCCGCCGGGCTGAGCAGCTCCCCCAGGTTCCTCCCGCTTTCCTCCCCGATTATCTTCTCCAGCTCGTCCGCTATCGACTCCTTGCTGACCGACAGACAGTTTTCCGGACAGACGCGCTCGAACTCCTCGCTGACGGACTCCTTGCTCCGGCGCGTGTCGAGGCTGTCCAACTCCTCGCAAAGGAGCTTTCCTCCTTCCAAGGTGGTGAAACCGTTGGCGGGGGACGCGGTGGTGCTGTCGGTGGTGGGGGTGACGGCGAAGTGGGACTCTATGGGCGACTGGAGCCTGGTGTCCGACTGCTGTCTGGGCTCTGCCTGCTGTTTGGTCTCCGACTGTAGCCGGGTCTCGGACGGCTCACGATCGGAGATGGACAGCTCGCTGACCGGTTTGGCAACGCCGCAGACGTCTTTCTTCTTTCGAGGTGCCACTGTACGTTAAACATATTATTTATGTTACAGTAATAATTCGTACACATAGTATATTGTGTTTTTATATATACTTAACTAGCTTTTGCTCGCAAAACTTTTTTAACTCGTCAAAAATATATTCTGATTGCCATTGCAATTTCTTTATAAAAAGTGATTTTCTGCAACAAAGACAGAACAACAGACTTTCTTTTT
>LUGF01031067.1:112313-124720 GCA_001625245.1 Calycopis cecrops
CGAGTCGATCGCGGGCGGGCGCACTGACTATATCACTTATGTATAGAGCGATAGGAACCCCACTACGGGGACTTGGAGAGAGGGGGAGGAAAAAGGGGTTATTAGGAATCGTTATGGGGAACGTTGCTAGTTTTGGTACTCATGGTTGGCCGATTTATGTGATCGTCCCCGGTGACGTGATGACGTCTCTGGGGAACGCGCGGCGATCAGGGGGCCTCTGGTGGTACGGGACAATCCCTCAAAGGGTGTCCTGGTTGGAGTGGTCAGCCTTGGTGAATAATTGTCTGGCCAGTCTCTTAGCGAAGTCGTCCAAATCTTCTATTCAAAGGTCTCTCTGGATAGCATTCCTCACATAGCGGGGGGCGTCTGCGATGAGGCGTAATGCCCTGTACTGTACGACTTGGATTCATCGTCTGTGGCCTGTGGGTCGCCGCCATCAGGTGGTAATTATACATCCGTTCGCGCCGTGAGGCGCGAACGGATGTATAATTTATAGATTGTATGCTTGATTGGCAGTGGCATTTGCGTGCTTAGAATAGGTTGGAGTTGTGCTAGTGCCGTCTTCGCGTTGCTAACAACGTTCAAAGAAACCGGAGAGACAAAGAGCGGCGCTTTTGTATACGGGCCAAGGAATTAGACGTAATGTCCCGTCGTTGGTATGTTTATTTTTTGTTTTTCAAGTGGTCGGTCCGTTCATTTCCTTCAGACAGGCACAGGACAACCACCGAAGCCTCCTCCGTAGGTGACAAATAAGAGGTATCTCACTAAAAGACGTCGTTTATACTCGTCAACTCATTCTGAACTCTGCTCAGGCCCGACGACGATATAATATGCTTTTCCCAGCTTCATCAGAAACAAGCCTAGGCCGTCAAAGGCAAACATATATTTGATGTTGTCCTTCAGCCTTTCCCTCAATGGGATACGGAAACTCACGCCGCGAGAAACGCGAATTTTTTGAAAATTTAAATTATTTCTTAGAAACGAATAATGATATCTCGCTCGAACCTTCGTTGAAAGTTTCCACTAAGATTCTACAGCTTACACACACACACACATACATACAATTTTTTTAGATTTCTCACTCTTCCACTTTGGAAGCGTCCATCTTTCAAACAATTGATTTTGACGAAAATTTTAGTAACCATTATCTATTTTTGAAGGCCTATTTATAGACATCACTCTCATATAGGGTGAATCGGATAAAAAAAAATATTTTTAGATTCAGTTCTATGTATGAAGAGCCACAGCCCCGCCCCCACCCGTAACTTTTTTATGATTTTTCGAAATTCGAGCGGTTATAGCGGTTCACAGAATACATCAACTTACTTTCATCTATGAAGGCCCTATAGTTTCGGAAAAACAAGATTGTGACATACGGAGGGACGGACAGACAAACGTGACGAATCTATATGAGTTCCGTTTTTTGCCATTTGGCTACGGAATCCTAAAGAGCGACATAGTCGCCGGTAGCTACGTCTCAAAATATCGTGTGTGCTGTTGCTGTCGTTATAAGCTATTTTAAATATCTATATAATATATATGTTTTCATTTGGAAAACAAACGGTTATCATAGCATTAAAATTCAACAATTACTCTAGAAGTGTAGAAAAATCAGTTGTGTTTGGTAATATTTTTTCTTTGAATGCAACATTTCAAGGTCAACATTTTAGGATTTTACTGAATTGAGTTTAAAATACTAACTGGCCAAACAATAATATAATTTTCATGTCAACAATCACTTAATTTATACAATATCTTTCATCTAAAGTTCTTTAGATTTCATGCAAAGGTTTTATCAAAAGAAGTATGAATTTCATTAATCATGTCAGATGCAGTCATACTGCGTCCATGTTTACCAAAGCCTTCAGAGTTACACACTCTGGTCAGTTTTGAAGCAGCATGAGAAGCTATACTTCGTGAAAGCATATCTGAAAAAAGCCCACCACAGTGTTCTGTTTGAAGAGCCCAATGAAAAAATGTTCCTAAAGCACCAGCTAGAATATCTCCTTGGCCACCTGCTCTCCTCCCAGATCCCAGTCCGGTTAGGGACCAATCAAATTTGTCAACAGAATGGTATTCATCTGTTTCACCCTTTTGTAACACTGATATGTTACTACCCCAATATGAGTACCAAGTTTTGTTTGATTTAGGAATTTCCTCCATCAATCTTTTAGCTTCCATAAAGTTTGGTGTCAACACAACTCCAGGACTAGGATAGTCCTTAAGAACAGAAATATTTCTGTATACTGCATATAAACCGTCAGCATCGATCACTAAAGGTTTCTTCAGATCTTTGCATATCTTTATAGTATCATATGCTAGTTGAAGGTTCTCTGGGTCTCTCCCTAAACCAGGGCCAAGTACAACAACATGTACTGTTTGAATAATAGAACTTATATCAATATTTTCATAAGGAATAACCATAAGGTCTGGACTGTATGCTTTAATAACAGGGGCTGCATCTTCTGTTGTCAAAACATAAACTAAATCTGCACCAACCTGTAAATAAGGTAAGTGGATTAATGTAGTATCAAGTCGTCTTTTATTTATAATAGTTTTATATCTTTTAAAGTATCCGTATTACCTTTAAGGCTGATATGGCAGCAAAATAAGGAGCCCCTGTATACTTTATAGAACCACCTATTACAAGTATTTTTCCAGCTTCCCCTTTTCTTTTGCCACTTAAGTCAGGAACTACAAATTTTGCAAGAGACTGCAAATCATTATTGTCAATCACATTTTGTTCTTGCTGTTCACATATATTTGTAATATCCGGTTTGTGTTTATTAGTTTCACACGTAACAAATAAAGTATATAGTATTACAAATCCAAGTTCACAATATTTTGTGTCCATGATTAATGCCAGTTATAATAAAAACAATTGACACTATGAGCTTCTGTGTGCTTGATTTATATAAAAGTAATTACTGCTTGAACTCCTCAGAAAAAAACTTCAGAATGGATTTGTTATAGAGTTATCAGTAAGTAATTATTGTTCTTCAGCTGATGAGGTAGCCTTATCGGAGGTGCCAATGTCAGAGTTTCTGACTGAACTTTGCTACAAAGTTATGTTTATAACATAATATTATTATGAGTTTTTATAGAAACACGTTTGGTTTCAATTTCAAAACAAGTTTTGTTTACGAGTTAGAGTTTGTGTACACCAGGGGGGAGACAGTGTCATACATACTATAAATAGGTGACAATTTTTCGCAGCGCCATCGCTTTTTCTACTCGCGTAAACTTATAAGCACGTAGTACCCAATCGAGCTACAGATGGCGCTTTAGCTAAATCGATAATAATTGCAAAAAATTTTATTAAAAAAATAAGTATTAATAAGTTTAAATTTTTAAAATAAGTATAGTATGCTTATTTACATTTTTTTACAGCAACATACTGAGTTGGAACCAATTTGTGGCACACATAAGATTATGTACATGTCTTATGCACTGGTTAATCTCTTTTTCCATTTCATGTAAATTATGTGTATCGCAAATAAATAATTCTTATTCTTATTTATTCTTATCCTTATTTGGAAATTGATGTAAATTCAACATTATTTTCATTATTTCGGCAGTTTAGTAAAAGATTTTTTAGCATGGCAAGAACATAGAAGATAGAAGACAAATTATCTAAAATCACAGATCAGTACAAAATGGCGTTTACGCATGTCTGTAGTCTTCCTCCATTTTGTATGTTTTTTGTGGTTTCTCGGTTTGGTTATAAGAATCAAGAGCAACATTCGCATAAATATACGAAAACTAAAATAATAAATAATTAATCAGAATAGATTTACGTAAGTTACGATTTTTTTAAAGGATTCTAATGAGTTTGATATAAATATCCTCTTGTAGACTAAGACAGAAATTGTATTGTAATTCTGTACAAGTGGGTATTTATATCAAACTCGATAGAATCCGTTGAAAGAATCTAATTTACGTAAATATAGTTACCTAGCTAGCTATATATATATTATATAGCTTTTGGGATTAGTTAGCGGATAGGAAACCAGACGGCGACACCGTTCAATAAAGGTGTCAAAAATTCTTGTGAGAGGGCCCTCTATTCCCTGTATATTACTGTACCTACTCTATGGTGTACACTGTACACCGATCATTTGTCAAAGTCTTTTTAACTACTGAGACTGACAGGATTCGCGCAATTTTGTCTATGAATTTTGTCCTGTCATATGTCAGATTTATAATTTGTAACAGTTTTAAACACACAAATTCACTCTTCGAATTTTAAAATACTTTCATAATCTAATACTTGAAACTACCTACTAACTTTAATAAAATTGTAAGTACGTGAAAAAGATTTGGAATAATTTCTGGTTTTTAACCATTCATAGATAATAGGTAAAGCTGAAGTAGCCACTAGCCAGTCATAAACTGATAATGCAAGTGAAAGTTTTAAACTTTTAGTTCATGGCCTTTGTATACGTGTAGATCTACGAACGTTACCTGATAACCAATTCGGAAACAAAGATTAGAGTACGAAGAATATAATTTTCTATATTAATACAATGAGCACTATAAAGCTTTATCACTTTCCATTGAGCGCTCCATCTCGAGGCGCAGTCCTAGCGGCTAATTTAATTAACGTGCCTGTTGAAACTATAATTATTGACTTGTTTAAAAAAGAACAACTCTGTGAAAGTTTTCTAAAAATAAATCCACAACACTGCGTGCCGACGCTCGACGACGAAGGATTTATACTATGGGAGAGTCGTGCTATTGCATGTTATTTGGCCGAGAAATATGGGGATGGTAAATATTATCCGAAAGATATTAAAAAGCGGGCGATGATCAATCAAAGATTGTATTTTGATAGTTCTTTCTTATATCCGAGGATAAGAGGGATATGTGTAAGTATTATCCTGCTTATTAGAGATATGAAAGTTTGAATGTATGTTTATTTTCTTTCAAGTTAAATTGCTAAGATCATTTGGTTAAAATTTGAGTCAAAAAAAACCTAACACTTTATTTTTAACATATTTCCAATTCTAGTAACTGAATTAATATGGGCAGATATTATACATATAGCAATACAAGTTTATCACAGGATCAACTCATCATCATCAACTGGAGTATGTCCACTGCTAGACATAGGACTCCTCTATCGAGCATCAAATTCACAGTTACAATTAACTCACATTAACATAATATATTTCCATAGTTAATTAGTAGTAACCTCACAACATGATAAATTTATAAAGTTAATACCAAAGTTTTTAAATATTGCTGGTATAAGACTTCTTTAAATAAACACCAAGACAGCTGAACCTGTGCTCCCTTTCAACTTGCATTCTTGCACCAGCAACAGTGCAGAGATCTTTTCATCACAATTATAATATTAACACTTTTGAAATATGGCCATACTTTGATTTGTAGCTGGTACTTATTTCAGCATCCAATTTTATTCAGTGGAGTAACTGAAATAAAAGAGACATTGAAGAATGATCTAAATTCTACACTTGAATTTTTGGACCAATTTTTAAGCAATAGCAAGTGGGTAGCTGGGGATGAAATATCTGTAGCTGATACTTCAATTCTTGCATCAATGACTTCTATACTGGTGAGTGTTGTGTCATTTGCATAAATTATATCATAGGAAAAATGTATTATATAATAACATAAAATTTTAATAAATAATACATAAATGATGGTAATGAGTTGTAAAACTATTAAAATTAATGATTCAAAAACATTTATAAAAATTTGACACACTTTGTGTCTTGTAATAATACTTATATATGTGCAGATATTACTAGATTACTTGGTTTTATAGCTTATGGCCATTTTCTATATTTTATCTATAGACAAGACTAGAGATAGAATTTTGACATATTCCATAATTATCTCCATTTATCCTCAGTAGCAAAATCCTTTGATAAATAAAATCATAACATTGGCCACAGATGAGTCCCCACAAAGCCTGGCTTTATCTCTTAGAGTGTGACATTAATGAAAAAAAGATTAATCAAACTGGCCTTGTTGTATAGTCCACTGCACTTTTGTCTATATGTTTCTTGGCGTAATTGTATTTTATTGTATCTACAGGAAGTAGGTTGGGACATATCAGCATTTCCAAACATAGTTAGATGGCTTAATGATTGCAAGCTTATACCTGGTTACCAAGAAAATTTGGAAGGTGCAAAATTATTTGGTGCAGCTGTGAAAAAGAATCTAAAGAATTGATGTACAACAAAATATTTTAATGTTTTATATAAGTGTGTAGTACTTAATTGTAACAAATATATTATTTAAGGAAAACTTTATAAAATTTTATAACTAATTGTTTTTCATTTCTTACTGTTCTTTTAATTACAATTTCTGAATTGTAACCTTGCTTGTCCATTATTGTTATCACTTCATTTGGAATGTTTTCTTCTATTAGTAAGAGATAAAATACACCATTTGCAGACAACATCTTTGGTATAACAGCAAGTAATCTATCAGTTACAGCTCGACCTTTTACACCTCCTGCCCAACTTGCCTCAATTCCACTTCCACCACATTCTTCTGGGTCCGTTACAACATATGGAGGATTAAACAAAATAACATCAAATTTATTATGAACAAAATTATTTGTTAAATCCATGTTAACAGTATCCAATAACACTTTGTTATGCACAGCTGTACTCTTAGTCATTATGCAAGCCTTGATATTAATATCTGTGCTGAAACAAAATGATTCTGGAAATGCCATCCCAAATGCAGTTATGACAACACCACTACCAGAGCCAACTTCTAAGCAAAACAGTGCATTTCTACTCTTCAAAAATTGCATGTCCTTTTCTAAGGCATCAATGAGAAGGAAACTGTCCTCAGCAGCTTCATATACATGGTCGTAGTCATCTTTGTTAATATGATTTTGGTATGGAGTTTCCATTTTAGTTTATAGTTCCGAGGCCAGTGGTAACAGAGCTAGTACTTTGTTCTGGTTCTTGTGGAACAGATGTTACAACTGTACGAACACTTTTCTCTTTGTTAACCATCCGTCTAATTTCATTAAGTCTATCCTGGAAATGATAAAACTAGTTATTATATGTCTTTAAACAAAACCAAGAACATCATAAGACTGTCATATTATGTTGATTAATAAATCATTGCAAGGAAAAGTTATTAAATAATCATAGTCTTAGCTCATTTCAGACACTTTCGAAAAGAAGACCTATCTTCTTTAACTGATTTCCAAATAAAAGACAACCTGCTAGAAATTGAACTTGAAATTGTCAAAGATCCTCTTTCTTATTACAATATAACATTTCCATACAATATTAAAAACAACTCTATATACTATTTGAGTTAAAACTTAATAATTTATTTTGTAATTTTATGTGACACAACAACGGAGCAATCATATCTAAATAAGAAAATTATAAAAAAAAATTGATGTTTGTTCAATAAATTATTTAAAATATACATACCTGTGAGGATTGTAATACATTAAGTATAACTGTAACCTTGTGTTTACATGCTATTAACTTCTTCACATACGGATCCAAGTCAGGGTGGTTGTTCAATGACTCTCTTACTTTTTGTAATTCCTCATTAAGTGAGTCTATTTGTTGTTTGAGTTCTAGTTGAGATATCCTGAATGGGAAAAAATGTTGTTTTATAATATAGGACATTCTTTCCTTTAGTTATTTATTGGTATGGTCAGGACCAGATGTTAAGTTTTATAATAGTAAAAATGTGTATCTAAGCAAATTGCAATCTATATGATGAAGATAACTAACACATACAGTAACTACACAAACATTTAGTATTATTTAACATATTATGCCTCCATCATATTCCATTGAAGTGCCAAATGCCTAAATTAAAAAAAATTAAAACAGTACAGTCATTCGTAAAAAAACTTAAATGGGGAATAATAAAATAAGCGAATAAGAAAATACGTAAACGAAAAAACTAAAAACTAACAAAGAATATTGGTTAATAATAAAATTCAGAACCAGCTTAAAAAAAATTGTGTTGTTATTAATCTATTTCAGATATTAAAAATCTAGCTAAGCGACTAAATAACTAAGTGAGCAACTACAAAGTTCACTTTATGCAACGTTTTGTGAGCTGCTTTATAACTACTTATTGTTTACTGATATTCTATTTGTGTATTCCATTTGTACTTTCAAACAACCCATACTGCCAGATTCAGACAGGAGAAACGACTTAACCAGAATTTTTCAATACTTAGATATATAATATGTAAATACGTTTTGGATCTAGCAGTTCGGCTAAAACTTACAACACTAGCTACATTTGGAAGTAATAATGATACCCATCGGGTGAAAAAGAAAACAAGGCTTTGGTATTATAAGAAAATGTATATTGCTTTTCAGAATATATTGTTTCATTTAATTATAGAGTGGTATAGAGGCTATACATATGTGCTGCCCTCCTATCTCCTCCCACCTGTATGCCACCAGATACTAATACACCTCACGAAACAAGACAGCACAGCTGTGACTAAGCCGGTATTGTGTAAGCGAGAGGTATCTCCCCTGTTGGGCTGGCCAAATTCGCCTACATGGCATGCATGCATGAAGCAGCATGGCAGTATATAACTCTTATTAATTCTTTAAACAGTTATTTCATAAGAAAATTTTCAAAAAACTGTTCATTATGTATTTTTAATATGATTTATTTATAAATGTAGAAAAATATGCAGGATGTAATGTTGTCACTCAAACTAATATTAGGTAGCTAAATATTATGAAGTTACCCATTTTGTATTTTAACACGTATGGTACCGAACACATGTGTACGGCCTTTTTTTGAAGCGTCTTAATACGCTCGCGGTACTTTATCGATTAAGTAGCTCAAATTAATGTTAAGTTGCTGTTCTGTTTATATCTCATTGCTCGCAGTCAGTTGATCACTTAGTAATTCTGTATGCTAAATTCATTATTTTTGACACTTAAAACTTTAATTTATAGTCACTCATTTATATACTACTCAACTTAAATTATAGAATTAAATGCTATATGAAACAATATACCAGTAGTGCTTTAAAAAGTGCCTGAAGTCTTAAATGATTATACAAATACATAGTATTTGTCTTGTATAATACAAAGTACAATGCCTAGTTTTAGTAAGGTGTCCCCAATTTTCAAATAGTTTCATATATTTATTTATATTTTTTCACGATTTTTTTATAGTGAATAGTAGAACACGTGTAAAGTCCGAATAAAATATCAAACCAAAACAGATTTCATTGCTACACTGACAGGCTTTTTTTACCTGGCTCTTTAGCTTACCTGGTCGCCCTTACTCGATCGTCCAGTTGATCAACAGTCGGTTTTAGTAGACTAATAAGACCTTCAGCTAGCGTATCTCTGGTTGGATTGTCACAAAGATTGCCTGTATTTTCATCAGCGGATGTCGTTGTACTCTCCGTATCGTCCATGTCGATGAAAACTACAACTCCATTACTTTAAAATTCAAAGCCATAAAGTTTTTGAATTCTACTCGATTGATAAATCGCTAGCGATACAGAATGTTCTGTTATAAATTTATTGAGCTGTGAGTATAGTATTACAGATTACTGTATGCAATATGCATTGAGTCTTGAAGTTGATGACTGACGTATTGACATTTGACAATTGTAGTGATGTGTCATAGAGTACAGTAATACAAGGAAGTGTTCTTGTATACGTATTATCTATGGATGTGTAAAATACCAATATATCCATAGAGATATAAAGAAAGAATTCTGATATACGTCTGATATCTATGAATATATCGAAACTAAATGAGTCGATACATATTAAACGCGCTTAAGATAGCACATAAATGAGAAACGAGTACACATATATATATTGTGAAATAGGTTTTTGTCGCCAGTTAAACCAAGTCTGTTTGAGTTAGATTTTAACGTATTGTAAGAGCAATCGTACTAAACTACTCGAAATATTACCTATGGACAACACTAAGAAAAAGTTAAAAATGAGCGTAAATATTTCGTAAAAACTGGTTTCAATTGGATTTATTATACGTGGTTATTACCGCAAGGACTTATATTATACAAAGGACTTATATTGTACAAAGCATGATTACATTTTTTCGCTATTTAACTTGTAGTTGTATTTTCGTATACTTGTCATAAACTTTTCTAACGGTTTCGGAGTTCGGATTACTGTAGGTATTTATAGTGTGTGTTTGTAGTTTAATTTAATGCATCTCGCTTTTATCATCCTTGCATATAATAATCTATGATACCAGTTTACGTAGGGAAATCATACAACATTGTATATAGGTACCATAGTTGTACATTAAATAAACGGTCTAGTTAGGTAAATCCAAGTTCAAGAGATAGGTCGATCTACGAATCTGACACTAATGGGCAGCGTCTGGTAAACTAAAGATGATCTTCTCGTCAAAAATACCACAGAGCCTAAAGTTGAAGGTCTTGGTGTTCGAAGGCTTTATAACAAGGTCATAATTCATTAGATTTCTTTTGCCTCGACACTTACTAGTTACTCACATGATTGAGGCAGTAAGTCATGATGTTCTAAGGAAGCCTCCGAGTGGCCAATGAGCACAGAGTATAGTGATTCCTTCATCATCTCTAAATGGCCACCGAAATTTACAAATCTTTATTCTAATCTAAATCTAATCAAAATAATGATAGAAGAAATTAGGTTATTTGGAAATAAAACGTAAAACGATGTTAGGTAAATTTTTATTTATAGGTAAGTAACTTTTATTACTGTTATTCTGCTATTTATTGTATTCTTATAATTATTGAGCAACATTTATTTCTTTTTCATTTAAAGGAAGATTATTATTCTATTTTTATATAATGCTCTATAGATGTTTCATAACTTTTATAGCTTATACGGTAAGGAAAACATCTTATATGTGATACAGATTAACACTCGGAATTCTCCAGGTTAATAATACTACGAACTTTCTCCAGAATAGTGCTCAAGTAGCAAACGTTAAAATTATTGCGTCATGCATGGACGCTTTTTACAGGAAGATTTTTCGTCTTTCTTAATTCATTTTACTTTTCATAGGTAGTGAGGGAGGCAAAATTTATCGGTGTCAAGTTGGTACGTATTTTTTTGTATTCCTTAGCTGCTCCAAAATCTTGGCTCTAGCTGTAAGAGGATTTAATAAACCGTAGGTTACAGTAGAAAATTTTCAGAAGGCAAAAATTTTCTTTCAAATTATATTTGAAAACATTTTGATAATTATATTTCGACTTTTGTCTCGTTTTTCAACTTTAATTTCCAAAACATCGATTTTAGGGTCGAAAAAGGTGGGAATCAAAATTGTTCAGAATTTGATTCTCTACAAGTTTAGTCCTCTTCATTTATGCCGTAAAGTTGAAAATAAACGAGATGATGAAAATATCTTGAATTTGTCGCTTTTTTAGATTTCATTTCCAAAATATTGATCCTAGAAGTGAAATTGTAAGGAACAAACTTGTACAATTTATATTCTCACGGTTTTACAGTAAAATCAAACATGGCCGAGTTAATCAAGAAAAACCGTTTTTAAGGAGAAAAAAATAATCATTTTTCGAATATATGCAGTCAGTGAAATCGAAAATAGCCGAGTTTAATGTTCTCTGACCGTATGGCGTACACCCGGTACACCTCATCCTGGACAAAGTATATATTTGACGACGACATGGTCGAACTAATTCTCTAATCTGTTCAAAAGTATGAAGTTATATTGATATACCTTTACCTATATGCGGTATATGTTATACTAGTGGGTGCCCGCAACTTCGTTTACGTGAATCCGTTTTTTTTTGCCGCAGTGGTTTAAAAAGTAGCCTATAGCCTTCTTCGCTAAATGGACTAACTAAAACTGAAATAATTTTTCAAATCGGACCAGTAGTTCCAAAGATTAGCGCGTTCAAACAAACAAACTCTTCAGCTTTATATTAGTATTAGTATATTAGTATTAGAATTAGTATAGATTACTTCATAGCTATTTCAAATGCTATAATAAAAAATATGAACTGACTTCGTAAGATTTTAGAATTTTGTCGATAACTCAATACTTCCAAGCACATCCAACAAACACTACGGCCGTGGCGTCATTGGTTTGATACTCAAATTTGCTCCTGTACATTTGTTTTCAGTAGACCTTATACACACTCATACATACATAGCATACGGCATTCCGTTATTTTTAAACGATTTCTACTATCACACTACCTGTAAGCAACGTCATGGAACTTCGTTCCGAAACTTCGTTCTATTAAAAATCATGTAAAATTATACCGTGTACCAATACAATACTTTACTTTCTAGATACAATTTTTTTGGAATCAGGCATTCTTTCTTTTCTCAACTGTTTCTTTACATTATACTGTATACCTACTAACCTTTAGTCTGTGCGTAGAAAAAAATATAGTACCTACCTATAAATTGGAAAATATT
>LUGF01031067.1:130305-141659 GCA_001625245.1 Calycopis cecrops
TCTTTAAAAATCACATTAATTAAAGATTACATTCAATAAGCTTTTATTTTTAATACTGGAAAATAGCCCATTTATATTTTTTCCTGTCTAGCGGCGCGGCGGGCGGTAAGAACTTATTACTTCAAAAATAAATACCTAACCATTAGATTGCAGGTCCGTATCTTGATCATGTAGTTAGACGGTTAGAGCCTGTCCAGATTGAGCGAATCACGCGCGTAACTTACGCGCGTAAGCATTCGCCGCGGTGTCGAGGTACTAGAGCTGCATACGACGCGTCCAGATGCGGCGTATTACGCGCGTGATTCGCTTGTAACACGCGAGACTCTCGACTCGCGGCGTATTCGCCGCGTGTCGAGATACTCGGGCGCCCTTGGAGCGTCCAGAACTACGCGCGTGTTCGCGGCGAATGCACGTATTTTAATAGGAATGCAGCGCGAAATATTCGTTTTTATTATATTAATAAATAATTAGGATTTTTTAAAGTTGTTCTTGATTTAATACTCATGATGTCTAATATTTATTTTTTCCTATCCTACTGATATATCGATATTTTTAAATAAAAATATCAATATCGATATTAATATTATCCAAAATATCGTTACAATATACATATATCGATAGTTTATTGCAATTTTATAAAATTTTATTGCTATTCCGACATTCTAGTCACTCCCTCCAAGCGTGGTTACACAGCGACGCAGCACAAAAATGTTACGCGCGTAATCTTACGCGCGTGATTCGCTCAATCTGGACGCTAACCAGTAGCGGAAACCTGCACACTACGGGTAGTAATTTTATAAGTATGTCACACGTAATTCCTCTCATTTCTTTTCATATTTGCCAAAATTACCACTTTTTGTCTAAATTATTCCTGCGCCATCTGCCAGTCTTAATATAGTTAGGTGGCCCACATTATAGGCGTCTAATACCTGAGAGACATGTCCTTTCTTATACTGCAAGGCTTCCTTGGCGATCACATCTCTCAGAGCGGGGTCGGCTTTTCTCAGCCAAGCTTTTGCACTGATTGCGCTATTTTCACTTTTGCCCAATCTAGTTAGAAGCGGCTGCAAGGGTGCATCTGGCAGAGCACGGAGAACTATGTCAGTTAGCCCACTGTATGTCTTATTTGCTAATTTTATTTCTTCATCTGTGATCTGCTCCAGAGAAAAGATTTTGAGGTTATTAAAAATATAATTAAAATTTGAAAACATTTATTAAATAGGTAATTAAACTTATCTTGTGTGCAGGTCACAATAAGAATATTAATGAATTCGATATTTTTAACTTAATATAAAATCCTTAGGTGGATTTGAAGTAGAAATAAGTATTATAATGTAGCTCTTTGTTTAAATTAAAAAGTATTTTTTTTTAAATTTTCCTTTCTTTAACATAAAATCATGTTCAAAATTAAATTTATATTATGTTGACAATGACCCGATAGACCATCTAAGCTCTTGATTAACGCTTAGTAAAATTATAAACAGTTTCTGTTAATTGTAACCAACGTAATAGTTTAATTTAGTATTTACCTGTTCGTCGTTAATGTCTTTGAGACCCCAATGTGCCAGCCTGTACACGGCGTAAGTTCGCCAATTTTTTAACGATATAGGATTGCCCTCGGGAAGCACAGTAATTCCAGTGATGCCTCTCAATTCGGCCAACGCATGCAATTGGCCTAAATACTGCAGTCCAGTAGCGCGCACAGATATGTGGATTACATTTGGAAACCTGCAAATAATTGGACTTAGATATTCTCACTTTCTCACAAGTATTTTATTGTAAATAATTATAATTTCGACATGTAACTTACTTTTCTTTCAGCTCGGGCAAGCATTGAGCTACAGCATTAAAGTGCATGTAATGGAAGGCGGCGCGAGTGACAGATCGCGCGCGTTCCCACTCCCAGTCCCTTGCTAAGCGCCGGATTGCACCAGCCCCCCAAGCACTCACCAAACCCTCCCCCACCTCGACCAAATAGTCGACACCTTGCTCTCTATCCTTTGAAACAGACATCTGCTTAGATACAGGCTCAGACGATTTCAGACTGGCTAAGCTTTTAACTGACTTCACTCTCGCAGTAGAAGCACGATTTGCTGACGAATTTCTTTCGTTTCTTCTAGTAATGGTTGCACTGCGAATGTTTCGTTTAGTCAATCTGCTATTAAGTGATCCTTGTCGTCGTAACAGTTTAGTATTGTTCTCACTGCTGGAGGATGTTGATGTGAGAACAGATTCCGGGTTCGTAGCACATGATATAATACTGCCGTTATCATTTTGTTTAGAGAAAGTTTTAGTTCTTTGACTCTCGGGATCGCATACAGATTTGGAACGTACCGTACCAAAGTCCTTTCTCCTCAGCACCGTAGGTACGCGTCTGAGGTGCTTCTTGCTTGTTTCTTCGTCGGAGTCGCTCGATGACTGAAGTGAGCTAAAAGATGAATCCCCGACTGGTTCCATGCTCGATACGCTTTCCCAACGTTTAAATATCGGTTCGGTGCCATCAGCCAAACGTATATTTTCTAAAGATGACATTATTGGCAGTAATATAGGCGGCAATCTCAAATCACTACTGGTCGATGTCGAATATGAAGCATCTGTTTCTTGAGAAGCACTTCTATCCGAAAAATTCACTCGTTTCTCCGAGAGTTTCCGTGCGGTGGAGCTTCTCTGCAATCGTCGAAGAAGAGTTTGCTCACTGTTTCGATTGTCAGATACATTTTTGACACTCGAATCGCTTATATTATTTTTTCCATCGGAATCTTCAGCATCCGCGTGTTGTGTAGAAGCTACTATGTCTGGAACTACTATTGTTTCTATAGTTTGTGTGCTATCGTTTTGGGTTTCTAAATTTGTATCTAGATGAATTAGTTCTTTTTCTATTTCTACATTTTTCACTGGACTAGCGGCATTTGACAAGCATTTATTTTCGGACCTGTAAGAATAATAATTGAATTTATTTGTTTAAAAGAATTTGATACATCTAGCACAAAGTAATGATCTTTCTTTTTCCGGTGGACATTGATATTCGCACTCGACTGCATTCGCATGTTTGCGTTATTTATGAGATTGAAATTTCCAACTGCATATCATTTCTCTGTGTGCATAAGAGCGTTGACCTGGCATACAGATTAGTTATTAGCATTGTATTCTTTAGTGTAATAACCTGAGAAGTTCCCAGTTCGTGCGAGCGTTGTTGATGATTTGCTCCCGTCGAGCAGCTTGCTGTGCAGAGCCGCTCAGCGCACAGTAAGCCGCGTGTGCCGTCTCCTTATTGCTGCGCCAAGCCAATGCTGCCCTTCGCACCTTGTTCAGAAAATACTTCTTAAATTACATCTTAATCAATAGCTACACTATTTGATAACAAATTCTTTGCTTTCTTATATCTGCGTACTTACTGATGCTTATTGATTGCATAAAAACCTTACAATATAGTCCACTTCTAGGCTGCATATTTATTATTTGATCTCTCTTCTTCATTGGTAGGGATTTGGTGCCCATAAAATCATGGACGCTAATTAATTCGAGAATTTAGACTCGATGTAATTTGTGAATTTATGGTGTTGTATGTGAACTAGTAGTAAGTGATAACTATTTTATAATTTGACTAGCTGTGCCCCGCGGTTTTACCCGCGTTTAATTTCCAAGAAATCCATATGAACTTCAACACCCTATTTCACCCCCTTAGGGGTTGAATTTCTAAAAATCCTTTCTTAGCGGATGCCTACGTCATAACATCTACCTGGATGCCAAATTTCGGCTTGATCCGTCCAGTGATTTGGGCTGTGCGTTGATAGATGGCTATGTCACGTTTGAGTTTTATATATGTAGATTATACCTGTTCAGTAACATGCATACTGGTCAACGTAACAAGTCTCGGTAAATATGAAACCAAAAATGGGATACAGTCTCCGCCCAATGCGACTGGATTGTTGTCGAGAGATACTTCTGTCAAAAACATTGCATCGGCTACCGAAGCCACATCTTCTATGCTGTAACATTTATTATAAATAGTTATTTACAAGCGAGACACAGAAAGATAAAAAAAGAAGAGAAAAAAAAACAAAACGCTAACCTTTGTAAATCGTTATTTCCAAGAAATAGTTTCTGTAGTTTCGTTGTATTCTGAAAGCCCTGCAACTTTCGTAATCGATTTCGCTTAAGATTTAACTCTCTCAAAGAGTTGAGACCTTGTAAATCACTTTGACCTATACATTTTATTTGATTGCCAGCTAAATTGAGCACTTTTAATTCGTTCAGATTTGATAACCCGCCAACTTTCATAATTCTATTTCCATGTAGATCAAGTACTTCTAACTTTACAAGATTCGAAAGCCCTTCGATCCGTTTTATCCTAGAAGTAGCAAAATTGTTAAAAAAAATACATTACCTACATTTTACTTATCTTGTATATTTATATATATTGGTTTGTGAGTAGCCGGTGGCCCATTTTGGGCAGGGATGTTAGGAGGGCAACGCATCTGCGTAACAATCATGCGAATGTGCATGGGCGTCGGTAGTCATCAAAAGGCTCCGATTGCTCGTTTGCCCCCTTATGCTATACCAAAAAAAAAAAATGGTGACTTACCTATTTTTTCCCATCAAAAGAACTCGCAAGCTAAAAAGTCTATCCAAAGAACATATTTTATCTATTTGATTATCATAAAAATCTAAGAACACCAGTTTTCCTAAGTCCAGGGTGGACAACCCCAGCAGACTGTTTATCAGGTTGTGCTGCAGCGAAAGCAAGCGTAGCTCTGGTTCCCCAACTATATTTGGAATTGACGATAGACCCCTCCTGAAACATTTAGATGATTTGCTTAGATCGCTATTTTTAGTAGACTGGGGTACCATCAACCATGAACTGATTGATCGGGTATTGTTCGAAGGTGGCGTCAGGAGTCTTCGCAACCAGCTTTGTACGAAGATAAATGTGAAGGGAGCAAGGCACGTGTAAGCCGTAAGGATCGTGATGGCACTCTGTACTCTCCCCTCATCCCCCTCAGCCTACCCCGTTAGAGGCTTGCCGTGAACATGTGTTGTTGTTGTTGTTATTTTTAGTTCGAAATGAAATTAAAAATTCTGGTAATTGCAAAGCTATTTCATTGTTGAAATAATACTAGCTTCCGCCCGCAGTTTCGCCCGCGTGAATTTCGGGCTTTTAAAATTGAATTATTATACATACAAACATTCCTCTTTAATGACTCTATCTATTAAAAAAAATCCATCAAAATCTGTTGCGTAATTTTAAAGATCTAAGCATAGAGATATATGTACAGACGGCGGAATGTGACTTAGTTTTATACTATGTACTGATTAATGGCCGAAATCGAAAGCGATAGTGGTAAAGTTATGGGTGCAGAAGTATAGACATGGGAACGTTTTATAAATTGTACTGTACGTTTACCTGTCCAGGCTGATCCTGTCGGGCAAGCGATCCTTCTCCTGTGGCGAGCGTAAGAGCTGAACCTTACCTTCGCCCACAGCTTGCAAACTAATGACGTCTTCTTTTGCATCGTAGCTATTTCTGTAAATTTTTAATTACTTAGTTCATTTTGTTTTTGTTCCCTTTTTTTGCAATTGTCATTTTTAAATCGATTATATCTCCCTCAAATTACATTTTAAAAGGTTCAACCCTGAACATAACTTTCATATTTTTTCATGTATATTAAGCCTGTATGCTTCGTTTCTGAATATTCTATGAAAAAGAAAAAAATAGCGATTGTCAACCTTTTATGAGCTGTATCAATAATAACTTTTAATTAGGCACAATAAAGAAATGTCACTATTAGATGCATGGGGTCACTCCAGACGTCAAATACATATATAAATCAAAATAGGACGGAAGGAAAGAAAAGGCTTTTAAATATTTACATTACATTACTGTTTTAAATATTATGATATACATATAATATGGTCAATTGGTCATTGTGTCAGTTTGTAGCCCGTTTTAGGTGGCGGCTTTTTGAAAGATTTCAAAACACACAATGTAAAAACAGTGAATAGTCCAAGAGCAGGTTGGAAAAATACTGACCGATCGAGTAAGAGTGTAAAATGTTTTTTTTTTAATTGTACTTATATCGAGAAAAAATAGTACCATTGTATGTCCGGGCAAACCTTGTTTATAAGTCTTAAATATATCGTCTCCGGAGCTATTTTCACACAGTTACTATATCAATGGAGTAAGAGACAGCTATTACAAGACACATAAAAGTCAGGAACATATTCCGTGCAGGCATATACTGATATTTTTTATTCTCGATATAAGAATGTAGGTACTAACTTTATAAAAAAAAACATTTTATTCTTTTAATTGATCGGCCAGTATTTTTGCAGCTAGGTCTCACTTCACAACGTGCATAAAAAAGCTTGCAAAAAATAGTGAGTGCGGCTGTGAAACAATAACCCTAAAGATAAATGAATGCATGTGTTTTAAAGCACAATGACGAGTTTATTCTAGTTTTTATTATAGTTCTCAAAGTGTAGGAATACAACTTTATGGTTTCTTTTTGTGTATTAGGTTTATGAAGTCAATAACATCAGATACGAGTATTAACGAGTCAACTAAGAACATTCACAAATCAAATAATTACATCGTTTTATAAACTTGTATTGGTCTAAAAACGAATGCAAAAACTGAACCTTCAATGAACTCAAAAACATTACTAACATAAGTACCAAATACAATAAATTTAACATATTATAGAATGAACGTGATTTATTTTGGAAACTTACTTCAATATTGTAGGTACTTATTTTATAACATATAACTTATAAAAGGTTTGCTACACCTGAATAAAAAGTCACTTACCTTCCATATCTAGTAAAATACTGGTTAAATCTATTCAAATTCCACTCAAAACAACTTTACCTTTCCGTTTACACCCGTGGTTTAACTTTAACTGAATGGATTAAGTCTCTAAACGTATAAAATACCAAATGTTTAAACACATGGCGGGTGACACGGTAGCCGTGTAGTCTAATCGTATGGCGTATGACACGGCTGCCGTGTCACGACGTATTTGTACGCCGCCACTGCTCAGAGTTTTAGAAAATGTTCGCCGCAGCGAAACGGTTAAGTCAAAATTGCGTAATTCTTCTTAAAATTAACTCCATATAGCCTCCAACTTACAGAATATTCCAATTCAGAACACTATTAAAATCCTTTACCTTTTAAAAAAATATTTTTAAAAAGCTTTTTGGTGCCATTTTTCTACGTGCATAACAAAAAAAAAATATGCGCAGCGCGCTATTTTATTTTGGCCGAGTTTACGTGTTTGTGATTTCGAGATATTTGATTGTTTGATTTTTAAGTATGTGGCTAGACTTTCGTCGGATTCGAAGTTTAGTGCAGAAGTATTTGCAGGTAACTATTTCTCTCAAGAGAACCTAATCTTTATAATAGCTATAATTAGTAAAAAATATAATGTTAATAGAGTATGAGTTTTTGTGTGGTCCTTTCTGGTTAGGTACAACCTAACCAGAAAGGACCACACAAAAACTTAGGCTGTGCTTATACCGACATAACGAGCGAGCGAAGCGAGCGAGCCTAGTGGATCGGCAAACCCTATTTCACTTATTTCGAACGATGTCGAGGCCTTTACGTGTCATATACGGTCAGAAAGTCATCAAAAAATTTTGTAAGACTACAGAAACATAAATTGGCAGATATCTGGCGACTAAAATTGTATTATGCCAATCGATATTCACACCCTTATTAAGCCTTCCACTCATAAAATACTCGATTTCAGGTGATTTGCTACAAAAATATAACAGTTTATATCCCATCACCAAAAAATCGTATTTTTTTTCAATCGGCGCATCTCCGGCAGCCAAAATACATGATTCCTCCGCAAATTCACAGAATCTTCAAATTCAACCGAGTCATTTTAAGACCTTAACCGTCATCCAGTAACATTTAAAACATTCAAATTTCAAAGTGCATAGAGTATTACCCTAATAAGGTTGTATTCGAACGTTGTAAAGTTGAATATCGCTCACGAGGATCTGCTAAAGCAGGTCGTATTTGTAAAAACTGACGGCCATCGCCTTCAGCTCCATTATCAATACGAGGGCCGCTAGCATCAAAAGACTGTGCTGATCTTCCTCTTGTACGAAAAGTTTTTCTTACCTGAAAAATGAGAAGTATTTAGTAAGCGCCTAACATAAGTTACGGCCTACGGACTTGCTTTGATCAACTTACATTTCCACGATTGAATGAAATAGGCATTAGTTAGAGGAAAAAAGTAACAATGTATAAATGTTATTGTATAAATGGTCCCATTTACTATAACGAGTATAAATTCATAGGAAAAACACTTTTGGTCCACATTTATTTCACATCTTGTGACTTGTTTACGAGTAGCTATGGCGATTTGAAGCAGTTTGAAGTATACTTGAAATATAAATTAATAGACTTTTTTTGTATTAAATGTATCAATTTATTTTAATACCTAAATTAAAAAATATACTAATAAATCAGCTTAATTATTTTGAGAATTACCATATGTTGTTTGTACTCTACTACGGTATTTGTCTAAAAATTTGCCATAAATGTCACGATGGCGTATATTTTTGACATATTGGAGCGAAAAAAATATTTACATCAAAATAACCGAAAATAACATTGAAAACTTGAAAACTGGAAACTGTCAAATAATTATCAAACAAAAAAACAAACATTCAACGCGAGTGGTAGTTGCGGTCTTGTGAAATTTATAGAAAATCGAACATTTATTATTATATATATACTTTCATGTTAAAAATTATCAGAACAGTTAATCCAATTCCCATCCTACGTCGATATTTATCCTTAGTATCTCCTTTCCATAATATGGTGAGATTTTTTCCAAATCCTTACGAGGACCCAATAGCTTCAATTCCAATAAATGCAGATGAGATAACCCATGACATCGCTGACCATTTAAAAACTATTGTAAGAAAACTCCCGCCTACGTCTAAGCATGTCGACGGAGGCCTCTACGTCGGTGTCTCCGGAGTTGCTTTTATGTTTTATTACTTGTCGAAAAATCCTATGCTCTCGGCTGACAAAAGTCTATATATACAGAGAGCGCATGAGTACCTACAGCCTGCCCTAGAAATGTCAACTGGTGAGAAAACTGCCTTTCTTCTCGGTGACGCGGGTACTTACGCGTTAGCTGCAGTCATCAAAAAGGAATTAGATGATGACCAATATAAGCTATATGTACAATATTATACATCTCTATACAAACTTTATTTGAATCCAAAGTTTTTGAAATGCGGAGGCGATGAGTTCTTTGTTGGACGTTCTGGCTATCTCGCTGGTGCATTGTGGCTGAATCGTGAGTTGAAAACTGATATATTTCAAAATGACGAATTATACAATATTTGTAATTGTATAATCTCATCTGGAAAAGATTTCTCTAAAAAGAACAATAGCCCTTGCCCTTTGATGTACCACTACTACAATACGCAGTATCTCGGTGCGGCACATGGACTGAGTTTTATTTTGCAAATGCTCTTGTCTGTGCCTGGATATTTGGAGTTCAACAAGGCTGCTGCTAAAGATATTGAGATGACTGTCCAGTATATGGTTGCAATACAAAATGAAGACGGTAATTGGCCATGTTGTTTGGAAGAACTAGATGTGTCTGATCATAAACTGGTTCACTGGTGCCATGGAGCACCTGGTATGGTCTACCTAATGGCCAAAGCGTATCTAGCATTTAAAGATCAAATGTACATTCAATCTTGTATCAGAGCCGGTGAGGTTGTGTGGAACAAGGGCTTACTCCGGAAAGGACCTGGCATTTGCCATGGCGTTGCAGGGAATGGCTATGTATTTTTGTTACTGTTCCGATTAACAGGAGATGAAAAGTATTTGGGTAGGGCAAAGTTGTTTGCAGATTTTATGAAGGGTAGTGATTTCTTAAGAGATTCGCGACTACCAGACAACCCTTACAGTTTATATGAGGGTACAGCGGGAACAGTTTGTTTCTTGGCAGACTTACTGTTGCCAGATAAAGCCGAGTTCCCTTTTCAGGATGTTTTTGCTTAAAATAAATAATATATTTAAAATAATTACAATATTTTCCTGCTTCAATGTTTTTCCTATGATGTTCTAATCCTTATTTTCTTTTTGTTTCTAATGTTAAAGCTACTTATTATTTATTATTCTGTTTATTGTGAAATAAATGATTAGTTATTGTTTAATCCTGTTTGTGTAAATATCTTGTAGCCAGGAGCATTCTCTATTTAACTTGAAGGTCCAGAATTTTTGTACCACTTCTCTTCATCTTGCTGCTTATTGGAATCTTTGGGTTATGGTATGCTGTTACATGCCACATAGATATAGATTACAATCTAGATTAACATATAAATAACTTTAAATCTTAAAATAATGAATGGCTCCCTCAGGACAGATATATTGTATTATTTATTAGTGTAAAACTTGCCTCAGAGTTTTGAGTAACTGGAAATATGGGTATTTCCATCTGCCTGATTGCACTATGTGGTAACGAAAATACAAACTCCTCTAAATCGACCAGAAGGGGGGTATGTTGTTGGGACTAGGTACAATTTACTAACCAACTGCACGAAACGAGGCAATGTAGCCGTAACTTTACGTCATGACGGTCTAATTCAGCCCAAAGAAGTAAATGTAAAGTAAATGCTGTTTGTATGCTTGTTTGTTTGTTTTTTTGTTACTCCTTCACGCAAAAACTGCTGAACCTATTTTCATGAAATTTGGCATACACATAGATCCTCTATGTATATGCCAAATTTACTTACTTGGATAAACACAGGATAGTTTTTATCCCGAAAAAATGATCCTATGGAATGTCATGGGAAGATTTTTTTGTTGCAACCATACATATGTTTATGGGCTGCGGTAGTCATCAAAGTGCTCAATTGCTAGCTTCGCTTCATATGCTAAAAAAAAATACCCACTTCCAAGATGACGCCTCTATAACTCCAGGTATATTCTTACAAAAGTAACTCTGTTAGTGCTTATGACGTGATAAAGTATTGTTCTGAACCATATGGCTGCCATCTAGGCGTGTTCCGCGTAATTAATGTAATTATTGTAACACCGGTGTGCTCCGCGTGAGGCCGCGTCGGTCGCTGCCGCGCTTTGCGACGTTTGTGATCGAGACGCCATATTTTATTATTATTGTGACATCACTTGAGTGATCGTTCGCTGACTTGTAATTGTAGGTAATTGTTTTACGCCTTGTTTGATGCCGATGAGATCGGGCGCGTACATAATTTGAGACTTGAGTTTATGATTGCTAATTTAAGTTAAGTGTTGGTTCCCCTTTTGATATTGTCGGGAGTGTAAATTAATTGACTAACTAAATGAATTTATGTGTGTT
>LUGF01031067.1:143044-158502 GCA_001625245.1 Calycopis cecrops
CTAAAGTATAATACTTTTTAATCGAGAAGTGACAATACATTATATATAATACAAGCGTGGCCAACTTGATCCGAGCTAAGGCCTAAGATCGACTGACCCACGAAGTCACGTGGGTTTTACCTTTGACATTGGTACATCTGAAATCACCAGAAAAACAGCAAGGTGTAGTTTGTACAAATTCTTGCGTTTTTGACGGACCGCGATTGACTCGACCATCAGCTGCGATCGACTGGTCGATCGCGATTGACCGGTTGGCCACCCATGAACTATATCATAGCCGTCACTTTGTAGCGATATCATGTGAGCGAGAATAACTTCCGGACCGATGCAGCATGGCAGTACCTCTCACTAAATCAGCAGTGAACCCCACCGCTGAATGTTTTGTTACAGATCAATTGGCAATGACATGAAAAACAAGAAAGTGGCAATAAATAAAAAATTTAAACTTTCTACAGGGTAAGTATTTATTCAGTGCACAATTTTTTTCTGCGTGTTATATATCGATAACTAATTACATTTCCGCAAAAAAAAGTATTATTATTTTTTTAAATTATATTATCAAGAATATCCCACATTTGCAAAATGTATTGTCAAAGGCACCGCCCGCGCAGCTCGCCGCTCGCCGACCGAGCAGGGACACGACACCATTTAGGTATTTAAGTGAGAGATAGTAGGGTGTCCATACACTTCGTTATTTTTTGGAACATTAAACTGGCCCTAGGATATAGAGTTTTTATTGGAGATCGAAAATAAAAGTGTGGTTAATGTTGCTTTATGTATGTAGACAACATATCGTAATTTGTGCACTGAATAAATACTTACCCTGTATATACAGTATGTAACAAAAACCAGTTGTAGTCTTTCTTGTACCTGCCAACGGCATAATCAGAATCGATGATCAATTTTAAAAATGCATCTCAATTAGTACTACTCTTCAATTTGAAATTCAAATTTGCATGCAGGGGCATGCTGTGAAGCCAGATCCGATACACTGTTCATCCGCGCCAGGGACATTGTTGTTGGTTTGCGATCCTACCTACATGTCGTTGACCCCTAGGTTATGAACTTGTTACGCGACAGCAGCTGTGACGTACTATGTATTTGTACGAAAATGTCAAATATTTTCTGTAATGTTGATAATAATCTATGTTGCAATTACAATAGAAAATTGGTCAATCAATCTATGATTTTCAGAAATAATATTATACCTACCTATATGTACCTATACATGTTTAAAAGGACCAACATAGTTTTTGTTACATGCCGTATAAACCTATTTATTGATAAATTTCATAGGTGCAGCTTTACATTTTACAAACGTTGACAGCTTAGTTGACAGTAATGTACCTAGCTAATTTTATATAATTTTCTTGTCAACCGACATGACTCATCCATTAAATTCTAGAATCTAGGCATTAACTACCTACATTCTTTATTTTGGTTACGAGCAAAATGAACGCACAATCGTTGAGCGTTCTCTTAGAATTGGTATCACTAAACAATATTGTAATAGACATTTTAAAATTAAAGAACATACAACATGTAACTATTCAGCACTGCGAAAAAGATTACGACAATTTAGTGATGCACAAAGTGCTTAATCAGGCGAAAATATCGTTAACGGGCGGTAGTTATGACGAGTTAAGGAATTTTCCGTTAAAGTTTGGTATGATTATTGATGCTGGCTGCGAAGATTGGGATACAGTTTTCTCGATTAATAACAACACACTGAAATCACCTAACTCGTGGATAGTTACAACCGCCAATTTCACGTCCACGGTTAACAAATTGTCTCAATATCCGATTGAAATTGATTCCGATGTAATTGTTATCGTAAAAAACCGAAATAGTTCCGATTATGAATTATATTCCGTATTTAATACCGGTTTTAATACCAATGGCTCGTTTATCGTCGAAAACGTAGGACATTTCGAGTCCAAATTGAATATAAATCTAAAATATCGACTGCAAATTAGTATGAAAGGTGTTATTCTAAAATGTCCTATTGTTATTATTGATAAAGTAGTAGATGAAAGTTTCTTACATTTCCTCGATAATTTGAGGGCGCCACATGTGGACCCTGTGCACAAATTCAAGTTCTACAGAGTTCTACGATACTTAGAGGACATGTACCATTTCCAGTGAGTATCGTTTGGTACATGTAATGCAAAAATATGCTTCATTATTGCTGAATTGGGTACCCTTAAAGAAAGTAGTCACTCACGTCCACGCTTACGTCTAAGTATGTCCAAAACTTTACTATGGCCTGTGACTATAAAATTACATTTAATTTAAAATGCCTCAGTTGTACGGACGTCAAAGTAAGGTGATATTACAGGTATGACTTCCAACGCACCAGTTCCTGGGGCTACCTCCGTAACGGCACCTTCGACGGCATGGTGGGTGCCTTCCAACGGCACCAGGCTGATGTGGGGGGGTCGGGAGTGTTCTTTAGAACCGATCGCGCCAAATACGTCGACTATGTCGTTGAAATATGGAAAACTAGGTAATTAAACTTTGCCTATTTTAAAACTGGAACACTTGGAAGTTGAAACTTCTACTACTTTCTTGTAACTAAATTAATTAATTGCGTTTTAATTGCTAGAAAGTTTTAGAATTTTCCTTACGATCGTTGTGATCATATTAAACTCACAGGAGTAGGTAACAGCGATGGGAAAATGTGGTGGGCAAAGCTCGTTAAAAAAGCTTTCGTTCAAAGTATATCATCTTAAACTTTAAAGTAAACCGTCACTGACGCTTAGCGACTTGTGAAAATCTTGTGGTCCGTAACGGAATATTGTTGGCACTTAGTGTGACGGTGTAGGTACATAAATAAACTGGCTTTGGTAGTTGTCAAATATCCTGGCCATTTGTCCCTATGTATTATAAAAATTGTCTACTTTTAGACCGTGTTTTGTCTTCCGACATCCAAAGTACCCCGGAGGTGCTTACACGGTCTTCACCCGCCCGCTGTCTCTCTCCGTGTGGTACTGTCTAGTGGCGGCGTTGTGTCTGGCGGGCGTGCTCCTCTGCTGCTTGTTGCGAGTGAAGTCTAGAATGTTCGGCGGAGATTCCTCCGCGTCACTGATCTTTATATTTATAGCGAGCGCTATTGGACAACAGGGTAAGGTTTTCAATATTCAAAATTCCGCCCGCAGCTTCGCCCGCGTGAATTTCGGACTCTCATACATATAAACCTTAGCTGCAATACAGCGTGTACGAAGTGAGAAAAAACTAAAAAAATCCTGTGGCTTAACTATTGCTCCGATTCATCTGATTTTTGTTGTGTAGCCTAGAAATTATACACTTAATATGTGGTTTCATTGCCTCTCGCTTGTATCAACCTTGTAAATTAATATTGTATAACTTAGAAAAGATTAGGTTCCTACTTAAATTTCATGTCATTAATAGATAAGATAGTGTAAGGAAAGGTATAGTAGCACTTACAACAAAACTATCACAGAAACTTTCTTTCTACCAGGTATTCCAATACATAGCAAGTCGACGTCAATCAAAATCATTCTCTTCTCAACCCTGATACTCTCGCTGACAATCTACCAGCACTACACCGCCATCGTGGTCTCCACACTGCTGCGAGAGCCATCTCCCACCATCCGCTCCTTGGAGGACCTGGTCCGCAGTAAGATGGAAGTGGGGGTAGAGGACTCTCTGTATGATAGGGATTATTTTAAGGTTAGTTATATTCAGAAAGGAAGGTGCGGTTCCGAAAGCGACTCTAGCAAGGCGAAGTGGTTGCGTGCCACCCATGCCTCCTCCCTCATTGAGTTCAGGAGTCAGGATCATCATCACCGACGCACGCAAGCCCCACCCCTCCACGACAAGGCGGCAGCATCCGCGGGGGCGGGGGGGGGCGCGAAATTACCACGTTCCTGTTGAACTTCATTCCAGGCTACTGTGCGGTGTGCCGCGTAACGTAAAGGTCGAAACAGTATGAGCTAGCACTTTCCTTAGATTAGATTCAGTGCATTATATTCGTATACTGTATCGATGTTTTAAGTTTAGTCATTACAATAAAACTTAAATACTTTTTAGTATAAAATATTAAATTCAACTATCGTAGACACGTATCCTCTTAAGTAGTTTCATGTTATCAGACACTTTACGATAAATAAACGTTTTATTATGAAGTGTATGTTTTCCATTTTCAGCGAACAACGGACCCGATAGCTTTAAGGCTATACCGCAAGAAGATTGTCACTTATACTAAAAACAACTTCTTCACCCCGGAGAGGGGCATGGCTCTTGTCAAACAAGGGGGATTCGCCTTCCACCTTGACAGTCTTACGGGCTACCGAATAATGCGCAAGACATTCACGGAGAGGGAGATTTGTGACGTGCTGGAGATTCAGCTCTACCCGCCGCAGCATACGGGGGTAGTTTTGAAAAAGGGCTCGCCGTATAAGGAACATTTTGCCGTTGGGTATGTATAAGTCAAGTTGGATATCGATCGCTGGATGCGAGCCGCTCGAGGCGCTCTCTGATTCCTATTACCAATGAAATGAAAAGTATACTTCTGATGGAATTAAAAGTATAATTCAATATTACACGTCAAGTTATTTTATATACCTGTCACTACTATAAATGAGCGTAGGTAGACTTATACTATCTATGAGTAAGCGTAGCTCTACTTGCTTGGACAAAGTCTCGATGCACAAGCAAGTAGAGCTACTTAAAATAACACAGTGAGCGAACTCCATTCGCTTCTGCTATACATTTTCAAGTAGGTCAGTAGGTTCACATATCAGTGCTACGAGTGGGCGTAGCTTCACTTGTCAGAGCAACGAATGAGTGTAGCTTCACTTGTCAGCGCAACGACTGAGTGTAGCTTCACTTGTCAGTGCAACGATTGAGTGTAGCTTCACTTGTCAGTGCAACGATTGAGTGTAGCTTCACTTGTCAGTGCTACGAGTGAGCGTACCTTCACTTGTTAGTGCAACGATTGAGTGTAGCTTCACTTGTCAGTGCTACGAGTGAGCGTAGCTTCACTTGTCAGTGCAACGATTGAGTGTAGCTTCACTTGTCAGTGCAACAATTGAGTGTAGCTTCACTTGTCAGTGCAACGATTTAGTGTAGCTTCACTTGTCAGTGCAACGATTGAGTGAAGCTTCACTTGTCAGTGCAACGATTGAGTGTAGCTTCACTTGTCATTGCTACGAGTGAGTGTAGCTTCACTTGTCAGTGCAACGACTAAGTGTAGCTTCACTTGTCCTTGCTACGAGTGAGTGTACCTTCACTTGTCACTGCTACGAGTGAATGTAGCTTCACTTGTCAGTTCAACGAGTGAGCGTAGTTTCACTTGTCAGTGCTACGACTGAGCGTAGCTTCACTTGTCAGTGCTACGAGTGAGCGTAGCTTCACTTGTCAGTGCTACGAGTGAGTGTAGCTTCACTTCTCAGTGCTACGAGTGAGCGCATCATCACCCGCCTGTGAATTGTGATACCTACCTAATGCTTTTGTGAGCTCATATTTTGTTTGTTCAGCATTCGTAAGATGTACGAGTGCGGCGTGATGTCTCGTCTGCGCACGTCGTGGGACGAGCCGCGGCCGCTGTGTGTGCGCACGCCTGACTCCAGCGCCGTGTCCGTCACACTCCGGGACTTCTCACCGGCGCTGGTGATACTCGGTATCGGCGTGGTGTTAGCGGGCCTCGTGTTGGCCGGAGAGGTGGTGTGGTTTAGGGTGGCTTATAGGTATATACCGTTTACTAATTGAAGTGTGAGATAAAGGGGCTTACGTCGAGTGCCAGGGTTTAAATGGGGGCTGCCCTGCACCCCGTAAGGTTTAAAAGGCTTTAAGGTCATAATTGTACCCATAAAAGCGACTTGTCAACTCCGAGTTCTCTAGGCCTCACTCGAGCTGTCTCGGCGTCTGGCGCTGCATTCGTTGGGTGAAGTGGAATACTCACGCGCGGTGCTGTAGCGCGTTAGACACTGGCACTTAGTTCTCTCGGATAGGTAACAAATAGGAATAGGTAGTGCCACGCTACATGCATGTAGCCGAATTGAGTCGGCACGTCCGGGGAGGTGCCTCTCGACTACACAAGACCGACGTAAAGTGACAGCTTGCAGTCGCTTTTCGTGCCGTGTGTAAGTAGCAGGTGGCCCATGGAGGTGGGAGGAAGGTGGGCAATGAATCTGTATAACCTCTATGCGATGTCTATGCGCGTCGGTAGTCATGAAATAGCTCCGACTGCTCGTTTGTCCCGTTATACTTTAAAAAAATAGACTATTTAAAATCTACCCAGACATTTACTGAAAACGTAACCACAAGAAAAGAAACCACCATTATTTCCGCCTGTTTATTTGGGTATATAACATTCATTAATACACTGTTACACACGCGCTGCAATGTAAAATTACAAACGTTTGAAGGCCCGACGGCTGCGTGTACTCGCCGGACAAGATGGCCGCGCCTCATCTAAACTCGCAAACTCAGTCTCCACATAAAGCAGTTCCATTGTGTACCCAGACCAGAGAAAGTTACAGAAAAAATAAGAGTGTGCCCAATAGCGGCGTAGCGTGCTCTGGCGGGGCCCCGTTTGGCTCGGGGGCCCTTATGAAGGGTAAAGATTTCTCACAAAAGAAAAATGCTTGTTAACGCACGTAGGGGCCCCCGTATCATTGACACCGCAGATGGGGCGGTAGCTACGCCCCTAGTGCCTAACAATGGAGGAAGCAAGAGTAGGTGTGCAGGGATCATGAGTACCGCATGGTACTCTATTCCCTCTGCTTACACCACAAGGGAGCGGGGGCGAAGATGTGTTGCAGTAACTAGTAATCTGGACAACTGAGGTAAATGGAGAAGGCAGATAAGTCTCATTACTTACAATATTATTGCCATTAGATTGTGTGCGATAGTAAATCCCAGAATAGTTGTTGGTCTGTTTGAATATTTAATTATGAATCTTTAATATGAAAATTTGAGACAAATATTTATCAGAATTATAAACAAAAAATTGTATAAGTTCCTTGATCACTGATAAACATTCTAGAGTGGTTTTTGAAAACTTGGAAAATAGCCCATTAATAAGAATCATTTATATGGTACCTAGTTGTTAAGCACTGAATAGCTATTCAGTGCTTTAACCGGCGCCTTATTAGCCTTTGAAACTGGTCCTAAAACTTTATCCATGCAAAATGAATTAGGACATTGATTTATCAGCATCAACATCTGATGGATTGTTTCATATTTCCAATTCGCCCAAAATGATATACTGACGACTGATTAGCGCTGTGGTAACGTAGAGGGAATAACGTCATGCATGTTTATATTTTATGTACTTCTGTAACAAACATCTGCAATATATATGGAACTACTCAATATAGATTTTATATCTAAAGTTGGAATTTTAAATTAATACGATCATTATTCACTATACAATTTCAAACGGCATCCACGTCAATATATACAATCAGGCGGCCCCAGCGGAAAACGTCAGTGGACAGGGGCGCCCTCACTGACTTTTAAAAAGGTTACAGATATTCTTCTACCTTTAAGTAAATTGTAATTATACGATGTTTTTAAATATGTACCCTGTCCGCGTTAAGAATGCATTGACGTCAGTCGAATGCATACAAATGATAGAATAAAAAAGGTGATGGCTATGATTAAGACTCTGAAACCGAAACGTAAATAAGATGTTCAGTGAACTCAAAAATTGTAGTAATAAAAGGTTGGCTGTACAATTCCAACATAATAAATATATTCTTAGCGCGAACAAAGTATATAGGTAGGACACAATATTTGCAACAAGACACAGATTAAATAAATTAAATATTAAGTATAAATTGTTTTATTTCGATTGTTAGCGGCCCTTGCTCGTGCGGCTTGAAGAGATTCCACTTTTTTTAAGTAGATGAAATTATATAACATTTAACTGGCGAAAGAAATATTAAATGCGACCCAGTGAAGTTTTGTATTTAATTAAAGTACAGTCGTTTTTATTATCTGTACACATGAACCGATGATCTGTATCTAAATGATACCCTATGGAGCATGGAGACCAGAGACTAGGAGCGTCAACTCGAGTGCACAACAAAAGATCATGAAAAGAATTAAATAGGAGGCACAACTTTTGCAAGAGAAACGAATAGGTCACGCCATCTTGTAAGAGGCTATATATAAATTACGTCACACGAATTAGGATAAGATTTGCAGACATCATCCACCTCGTCGCATGTCGGAATTTTGAACTCCCGCCTTGGTGTGACGTCACATATTTTTTCACACGTAAATTACATATTTTTTATTAAATAGGAAATTTTTATCAAGTGACAACACATTCCATTATCTATGTATTTTTCACATTTGCATCTAGTACTAAATATTTTTTAAAGTTTACTTACAAAAGGTTTTTTCTGAAGCTTTAAGGTCCGCGAAATACAAAAATATGGAGACTAAAATCGCGTCTAAAAGTAACAATCCCTCGTTGTCACTCTTGTCACATTTTAATGACCCATTACTTAAACCCGTGACTTAATATACAGCACACAAGCGGGTAAATATGCATTGGACCATTCTACTAGCGCCACTTCGGAGGGATCCGGAACTAATTTGCTATTAAGAAACTTTTGCTCCTGATTTCTTAAGACTGCACGCTTCTCTAGTCTATTCTACTCTGTCCCAGTAGACCATATGCTTCTAGTCTCTAGTCTATGCTACTCATTCCAACTGGACTAGGGCCACCCTCTACACAATGCAACTGAACACAAAGCAGATAAGTCTCAGGAACTGATGTACATAGGATATAAATTGTATTATGCTGTCTCTTACAAATATATGGTGATGTTTAATATTAAATAAATTCCCTTCTGTTATTCTAATCAAACTTTAGATTAAACATAGAAATATCATATTTAGGTTATAAAACTTACTTTGCGGTTTCACCCGCGTAAAATGTATCCCGAAAAGATGAACGTCATTATCGGGATAAAAATATTTTTATGTGATTCCAGATTATAATATATGTGCTAACACGTAAAAACTTTGGCATTAATAATTTTAGTAGGATGTCATACTAAATCCTTGGTACCTTTGTAAGCGTAGCGTAAAGTAAGTAAGTAATCAGAAAAAAAGAAAATGTTTGTATATTTTCTTTTGTTTCTGATGCTATTATTACTACTACTTTAACTTATTATTGTTTCTTGATTTGCTGTGTTCAATTAGAATAACAAATGAGGTACATATTACGGTAATGCCTTTGCTAAAACTAAAAGTATACAAAAATACTTTTCGTCACAAATCGGATAGATGGCGTTATAATAATGTGTTTTATATACAGCAAAATATACAAAAACTGCATATTTCCTACGGATTACATACAAAAAATGCCATACCAGAATTTGGACTGATATATTTACACTTAATCAAAAGTGTAAGCACACTCTAAAATTTTAAGCATTCTCAATTAAATACATCAAAAATTAAGTCATTCAATGACAAACTTGGATTCTACTCTAACTCTGTCGAAAGTAACTGTTACATCTAGAGAACGTACATTTTATATCTTCACTGATAGCAAATAAAAATCAGGAACATTGCCTTGTGTGGTAAAAAATTAAAAAAAAATAATAGGAGTACCATAGACAATGACAGGTTCGTACAGCTCTAATTAAACCCATATCAAATGGACCTAAAATATCACATTATATTAATAAAAACCGGTGTTCCGTTGATGTTTTTTTTTTATTTTCCCGGTGGGCCGGCGGGCAGTTCACCGCTCCTCCAACATGATAGTCTCTTGCGGGTACAGTTTTAGCGCCTTCAGTGTACTGCTGTGTGGCTCCGCGGTCAGCTGGGAATTATATAATGCAGTTTATGATAAATACTGTTAATAGAATTTTTTTTATATAGCACTAGCGTTTACCAGCGGCTTCGCTTGAGTCCATAATTCTTTTTTAATAAAACATACCCTATGCCCTAGGTAGGAATGTGTACAAAGTTTAATGATGACATTATATTGAATACAGCCTATACTTTCGATTTAAGTTGGAGAAATTATTAAACTGACTTTTATAAAATTTTAGACATATGATATGTATAATGTGCGAAATTTTATCAAAATACATTTAGTAGTCCATTGCAGACAAACAAAGTGACCGTGATGTGCACAATCAAACAATCAAATAAAAAATGTTTGGTAATAAAAGTTGAAACTCACATCTCTCCGAGGCCAGCTCGAGATCACTTTGTAGTTCTCCTGGGGGTATCCTTTAGATGCCAAAAAATCTAGTAATGCCTGAAATCAAATATGCATTTTCTTTAAAATGTATTTTAATCAACATGATTGTTAGTAAACATAGATTTATTTGAGATGTGGATGTAGAGGAAATTATAAATACCAATGTATTTATTCTTATAGGAATATGGTTTACTCTGTAGGGGCTTATAAATAGGCTACTTGATTAAAAAATTGCTATAACTTATTACTCTGCTGGAATAGACGTATTATTACTCTACTGATTTAGTTCGTATTGTAAATTTGTAAATAATTTAGAAAAACCTATTTCACCAAATTAATTTTTTTTATTCAAGACACGGCTAGTTATAGACTAATTAAATATTATATTTTGAGTGAAAAATGTACAGATTATTAACAGCCAAACTCTCTGATAATAATCTGTACATTTTTGTCATCAAGCTAGAATTGAATTGTTTTTGGTACGAAACTAGCAATCCATTTATTTATCACCAAAACACAGATAATCTTATAGACTAACAACACAATACTAGGAAATAATTTGGGATTGGGATTTTTATGGGCTTTTTTCAATTTCATTATATGTACACAAGCAATATTATGTATACACGTTAGTACCTTGTCATAATTTGCATTTTTGAAATTCCATATTATTGCTTTGACTTGTCAAAGAAAGTAATTGTGACAGGGTGCTAAAGTGTATACACTATACATACTTTTACTCGTGACTGTATACTCGTCTCTTGACAGAAACAAGTCAAATGTAGCTTATTGGAGAGTTTGGCGGACAGCGTTTTTGATAGTTTATGAAAATTCTTTCATACGATTTAAATATTTTTTTCATAAATTAGTGAAAATTATAGACATATGTCAGAAGCGATGCTCGAGACAGGCGTGGTGCGGCAGCGACAGACGCAAGCGGATGCGCGCCGCGTCTACGTGCGTCATGTACTAGTGTGTGCGTGCGTGCGTGTGTGTGTGTGTGTGTGTGTGTGTGTTTGTGTGTGTGTGTACAAGTGTGTGTGTACGCACCGTGAGCTGGTCGGTGGGACAGAAGCGGCGCTCGAGGCAGGCATGGTGCGGCGGCGGCAGACGCACGCGAATGCGCGCCGCGTCCGCTCCCTCGGCCGGCTCCAATGGCAGTCGCGCCGCAGCCCCCGCACGTAGTGCCTGCGGGAATAGCAGGAACTAGTTACTAACATGATACTACCAACGTAACAATAATAATAAATCTTTATTGCACACACCAATAGCCACTCAATGTTCCAACCGAATATTCGGCTTACAAACTGTCAATTTTGCACATGCCCGAAATGTTTCCGACCTAATATTCGGCTTGTAAACTGTCAAATTTCACATACCCGAAATGTTCCCGAGCGAAATTTCACCATAGACGCTTCGAGTAATGCAATTTTTAAGTAAATAAAAACCTACCTCTTGTCTCGCTTCCTCTATTTGCCTCTCAGACTCCACCCGCTCTATCTCCTGATTCCTTTCAAATTCTTGCTGTTTCTTTATCTCCTCTTTCGCTCTAAAAAATAAGGAGTTAGTTGCAATAAAGTATAAAAGATTAAAAAGAATAAGAGAGGAAAAATCTCTTTGTGGTACAAAGAGATTTTTCCTCTCCTCTCCTCATATGCAAATTCTATTCCACTGCAATAAATTAGGGTTATTGTGTAGGATAAACTCTATTGGCGAGTTCGATTATTAACCTTTTAAATGTATAAAAAAATCCAATAATATACATATATTTATTTTTAACCTGTCCGCCCCGAGACTGCTGGTACGCCTTGTCATGCTCGCTCTTGACTTTTTGTCGTGCGTCTCGCTCGTTCTATATTATGTAGATGTGCTCTCCCTCACTCACCTGTCCGCCTCGAGACTGCGCTGGTACGCCTCGTCCTGTTCACGCTTGACTTTCTGTCGTGCGTCTCGCTCTCTCTCCAGCCGCGCGTCCTCGTCTCTCTGCGTTGCGAAACGCTCGAGCGCCTCCACCAGCCCGCCCACCAGCTCTGACACGCCCACATTTCCTGAGACAGAACGGCAATTTATTACTCTTTCATGATATAGCGTCAATGACGTTACGTTTCCCATTAGTGTGTATTCTTTGTATGATACACCATTCTGAAACTGTATGGAGTTTCATATAAAGAATAAAGAACTGCTCCAGGCGATACGTTTACGTTCCCTTTCCGAGTTGATAAGTGTTCTTCCCCGGTGCTACACCCTCCACTCACCGTTGACGACGGAGTATATCTCGGTGTTGGAGCGCACCCGCATGATGATGACGAGCGCCGGCAGCCGGTCCACCGGTATGCTTCTGATCGTCATGCTCGCCACTGGGCCCAGGGCTGTGGCCACGGAGGTCAGCAGTCTACAAACATCACAAAACATTAGTTTCAGAGGTTCTGTACTTTTTTTGGAAGTGACAACTTATTTAGCGGCTTTACAGAAGGAAAAATATTGTGTACGCGTACGCAAACATGCTATATGCATTCTTGTACACTCGCCCCGGTTACTCATAGCATTTTAACAGTTTTATCTTTTCACTTTTATTGGCACTGCCTATGACTGTCTGTTTGTTTTGTCAGCATGGCCTGTAGTAGACATTATGGTATACAGTTTATCTTCAAAAAGGTTCGCTGGCATTGGCCATGTTAAAATTATAAAAAAATGTCATAAATTTACGGTTTTGTGATACAAAAATATAATACGATTCGTTTTTTAAATTTTATAACTAATAGAAATAATTTGCACTGTATGATCATGTGTGATAGTTCTGTCTTCACTGACACTTGATGTAAGCGTATGTGTGTATGTAAATGCGTGTGCGTGTTCGTGTATGCCCGTGCGTTTACGCGTGTGCGTGTATGCGTCTACGTGTGCGTTTGTGCGCTTGTACTCACAGGTCCGCGTTGGCGGGCTGCGTCATGTCCCAGCCGTAGAGCACGAAGTTAGCGTGCAGCGTGTGAAGCACGGTGTCGCAGCCGAGCAGCTGCGCGCAGAACACGTTGGACAGCACTGACTGCTCGTGGTGTAAATACATGCCGAGAAGCCGCCGCTGTGGAGGACGCAGTCAATTAGAGCACTGTGTACGGCCGTGACGTCATTAATGCATAATGTTATTAGTGTTTTATTTAATAGTACGAGGGAGCAAGCGATCACCACGATCGTACAGGCCCAATTCGACTACAAGAATGCATGAAATGTGGAACCATCTCTTACTAAAATTGCATTAAGCAGTGACGTCATTAAAGCACAGATATAGTGACTGGTTGGTATAGTTTTGTATTTAAACTTCTCGATGGAACGAATCCCAGGATATGCACGGGGGTTGCTTTTGCTCACCAGCTCCGTTCCTTAACATGCAATTCTTGAATTCATTCGTTATTCCACTGTCCCACCAAGTATAGGACATACCTAAACTGTCACATCAAAGCTAGGACATGTCTGAACTGATATACCAAAGCTAGGACATACCTATACTGTCACACTAAAGCTAGGACATACCGAAACTGTTATACCAAAGCTAGGACATACATAAAATGTCACACCAAAGCTAGGACAAACCTAAACTGATACACCAAAGCTAGGACATAGATAAAATGTCACACCAAAGCTAGGACAAACCTAAACTGATACACCAAAGCTAGGGCGTACCTAAACTGTCACACTAAAGCTAGGACATACCTAAACTGGCACACCAAAGCTAAGGCATACCTAAACTGTCACACTAAAGCTGGGACATATCTAAACTGCCACTGATTTTATCTGTGTGAATATAATTTTTAAAAAAATGTCATGTTTTTTTCATTTTTGTTTTTTCTAACTGTTCCCTTTCAGTTTCTAGAGTGATAAATACCTCTTTGGCCGGCTTCAAACAGGACTCCTTGATGGCATCTTGTAGAGTGCCCTCGAAGAAACTGGGTGTGTTGGGGCCGTACCGCTGTCGAAACCGCTGTGCGAACTCTATGCAGCCCAGCGCTTCGTCTTCTACGCTCTCCGACACTGGGGAAGTATATTATTATTACTATAACCACACACCAGCGTAGTGTCATGCTACATTGTAACACAATTGAGAGGCACGATAAGAGAGGTAGCTTTCGCTCAAGTGATATCGTTATGTGACAGCTATTCTATCGAGCGGTTTAACCCATTAGAGGGGACGAGGATAGGAGGGTAACTGTTTATTTAGTAAATTCTTTTTCAAATAAATAATTAAAAAATATTTTTTTTTGTTAGCTATGAAATATTGAGTTGTTTCATTTACTATCGATCTTTTCCAAAATTCATTAATATAATAATCGATATCCCAGCCAAGTCATATCCCTTATTCGTGTTATACTCCTCCTCCACACAGAAGCTGTCGGCGTCCTCTACCTCCTGTTCTCGCTGTCGCCGCTCTCTACTAATATCTACACTAGTGTACACTCACTGAGCGGCTGCAGTCGCTCCGAGGACACGTCAACGAACATGTCCTCCTCCACGGGGAAGCTGTCGGCGTCTTCTACTTCCTCCACCGAACTGTTCTCGCTGTCGCTGCTCTCCACTATTATCTGGAAACACATTAAATACCAATAACGCACCATCTAGACAACATTTAGACATAAAATGTCTTTTACAGGAAGAATACTATTATAGGGGGTTATTTTTCGATCACTGGCCAAATTTTAAAATAAGGAAGTAAAAGTCAATACAAGAGTGTTTTAAATTTTATCATCTAATTTTAATATTTTGTTAAATAAACATCGATTTGAAATGATCCGTAAAATCGCACACGATTGTTAGCACCCGAAGAGTTCATTGACCTCAAGCTGATTGTGTTTCGAATCGACTTTAATAGTAACAGATTTTCATTAAATAATAAGATTAACAGAGTTATGCCATCATATCAACTGTTCTATGGTAATTAATTTATTTTAAGAAACCAGTGTAGTACAGACCCTCTTATACTCCTTCTGCTTGTTTGGCGCCCTGGTGACTGTGAGCTCGTGCTGCGGCAGCTCCAGTCCCACCATGGCCAGCACGGTGTCGTCGAGTCCCACCGCCGTGGGCCAGCCCGTCCATACCTACATACAGACCTTCTAGTTACACACACATCTATCGTGACACACTTATGGCGGATATTAGATTGTAAATAGGTGTAAAACGTGTGACCGGTGGTGAGTTATGACTAGTGTTTGGAACGGAAATTATGGATATTATGTTATAGAACAGAATTGAGTTTCGGAGACAAATT
>LUGF01031067.1:161416-190502 GCA_001625245.1 Calycopis cecrops
TTAAATACAAAAAATACAAAACAAAGAAAAAAATACATTATATATTACTTAAGTTGCATGTCAATTCCCTAACCTTGCTTTTATAAGTATCAAATGAGCACCAACACTGATCGATTGATTGAAAGTATTTATTATATAAAGATGGTGGGATAAAGGTATTGTTGCTACACTTGGTTTTAATTTTGGGAACATTATATGAGTTCTTACTACGTGAGCATAGACGTGGGCAATTTATCTCGATGTTTTTCAGAAGATATGAAGAATCTATTTTACTGTTGATTATTTTATATAAAAAGTGCTGATCTCGTTCAAGTCGGCGAATATACAAAGGACGAAAAATATATTATGTATCTGTCTCAAATACATGGGGAAATTTGCGTTTTACGTATTTCATAAATTTTTTATTTATATCTTCAATCTTATTTATATATTTTTTATAGTGTGGGTTCCAAACCACTGAGGCATATTCGAGAATGGGTAGCATGAGTGATGTGAACAACACTATATGGGTTGAAAAGAAAGTAAACTCACATGAAATTCTCAAGATGAACCCTAACATACGATAAGCCTTGTTTATGGTATAATCTATGTGAGGCCCAAACGACAGTTTGGAATCAATATACACACCTAAATCTCTTACAACTGATACTCTATTGATTTTTTCGATATTAAATTTATACTCAAACAATAATGGTTGGCGTTTCCTAGTAAAAGCTATGACATGGCATTTACTTAGATTTAATTTAAGACAGTATATCGACAAACACATCCTTGAAGAATAGAAAATCTATCCATGAAATGTGTGAACATACTCATCATCAGCCATCAGTTGGTCGGAGGCCTTCAACCGCAGCACAGAATCCCTGGCTAAGCCGAGACTGGACAGTTGAGCCGAGGAGACAGCCTTTGAGCCCCCCAGACCGGAGATCTGTTGTCGACACACCGGCACACCGCACACCATCTCTAAACGCTTCTTCAGATCAGCTGAAAACATTTATTGCAGTACAGAATGTTTCAAGGCCCAGAATATGACGAGTATAATTGTGTGTTAGAGAGTTTGAACAATATACCGTATTACCAGCGTAATACTTTATCGCTTTATGTATCTTGCGAACATTCAACTTTATGTTTGCTCTTAGTTAAGAGCGTTTACGCCTTGCGCACGTGGTTTTATGTAATTCATGGGTAATTCGAACCCACACATACGGATCGCCGTGTGAGTAGCATATATATAATGTTAGTATATTCTATAGTCAAATTAACCCACTATGATCCACGTAATGAATTGATTTCGTTTACGACCTGTGTTTTAGTGACGTTTTAAAAAATTTACAGAAAAATAACTACTATACAATAATCAAAACTTTAAATGCATGATTGTAAAGAATATGCTCTAGTTTATTGGTAAGCTATTATTATATTAAATTAAATAAGGTATATCGTCGAAAAATACATATAAAATTAGAAATATTTCACATTTTTTGAATTATAATTTCTCATAGATAAGATACCAAAACCAATTTTTTTTTCTACTAACTATTTTCTCAAGGATCTTATCAAGTGGTTATTATTTTTTGTTAACTATATATTTCAGTACTTTTATGATATTTTGAGCTTCGAAACTGACGCTAAAAGGGAAATTAACAAACCTCTAATAAGTAATCATGATAGAATGCGTACATACTAAATTAATTGAAATATGTTTTCTACTAACTATTTTGGCAAGAAAATGTCCTACAATTATTAGTATGTAACATATAATATAAGATAAGTGGTTCATGATTTTAAGGTGTTTGAAAAGTACTGTTTTCGAGGCAAATTGCGTTGGAAGGCGTAAACGGTCTTAATGCCTGGAACTCTAAGCAAAACCTCATAATTAAGCAAGTACTTACATAAGCCCTATAAAGCATTACTTTCATAGTCCTATGCCTCATGCATTCTGTTAACCGATTCGTCACGGCGAATATTTTCCAAAACTTTTAGCGGTGGCGGCGTACAAATATTTTGTGACACGGGAGCCGTGTCACACACCATAGGAGTTGGTGACACGGCTACCGTGTCATTCTCCATGTATTTAAGCATTTGGTATTTTTCACGTTAGAAGACTTGATCCATTCAGTGAAAGTTAAACCATAGTTGTAAACGGAAGGTTAGTTGTTTTGGGTAGTTATTTTTTAATTCCTGAGCATTTTCTGACTTTTTATTCAGATATAGCAAACCTTTTATAAGTTGTTGTGTTGTAAATGTTAAAAAATATAATATAAGATGTAAGTTTGGAAAATAAATTACTTTCCTTTTATACTATGTTAAGTTTATTGTATTTGGTAATTATGTTAGTAAAAAAACTATAATAACTCGTCATTGTGCTAAAAACCCATGTATTGATTAAACTTTAGGGTTATTGCTTCATGGAGTGAGAGCTGGCTGCATGCTACTAGCCAATGAAGTAAAAGAATAAAATATTTTTTTTTTATAAAGTTACTACCTTCTTACATCGAGAAGAAAAATATCATTGTGCGCCTGGGTGGAACTTGTTTATAGCTTTTATATACGTTGTCTTAGGAGCTATTTTCGGACAATAACTGTTGGCTCAAAAACTCCATTAGTATATTAATTGCACGAAAATAGCTACGGAGACAATAAATTTAAGACTTAGAAGAAGGTTTTCTCTAGCTGATTTTTTTTATTTCATAGAATATTCAGAAACGAAGCTTGATTGGAATGGAAAACTTTGAAATCCTTTAAATTGTAATTTGAGGGAGGTACACTCTATCTCTATCCTATAACGATGGGATGGCAGTTCAACAAGACAAAACAAAAATCAGGCTTAACTGATTCAGTGCGGATGACACGGCTCCCGTGTCATACGCCACGCTATAAAGAAATTTTTGTTTTGTCTTGTTGAACTGCCGTTCCATAGTTACAGGGAAATGAGGCAATAGAGTACACTATACCATGTCCTGAGCAGTTGACTTGTCTCTATAAAGATGGACGCTGTAGCCCTAATACAATTGGGAGGACACCACTGTCTGACTAACCTCCTTAAGGCGTAGTCTCTATGTATTTAAAATTCTCGTGTCACAATGTTAGTTGCCACACTCCTCCGAAACGGCTAGGCCGATCATTCTAATGAAATTTTGTGTGCATATCGGGTAGCTCTGAGAATTGGCCAAAATCTATTTTTCATCTCGATATTTCCACGGCTTCCATATTGACGCGGGTTAAACCGCGGAGCGCAGCTAGTTGTTAATAAATTATGTTACTGTATATAGCAAACTCATCAACAAAATAATACTCACTGACTGTGGCTAGGCCGGACATTTTTATTGGGTGTATTTTATTATTACAGTGTACTTGTAGTTCTACTAAGTCTGGTATGTTATTTCTATTTGATGAAGTTGAAGCTAAACTATCGTCTTCTCGATCTAAAAGAAAAGCAAAAATACAATTATTAAACCTAGCATTAAATCGAAAAACATAAAATGCATCTTATAAATTTCTAGTAATAAATAAGCAGGTAAATAAATAAGTCATGCAACTGTAAGTCTATAATATGTTACTATGTTAACTATTCTTTTGTATAACAGCGATTACTTTTTAAATAAACTGTTTTTGATCTATTTATAAATGTATGTTTACTCATATATAATGTTCATAAAAGCCTCTCGCTCGCGTTAATTGAAACCGTGTATAATTTTTTTTCGTACACGCTATATGTCACCTGATAGCCATCAATATGGGACGGCCGGGGTCATTCAGCCGCCGGTACAAAGCATGATTACATTTTTTCGCTTATTTAACTTGTTTGAAAAAAGTATTTTCGTATACTTGTCGAAAACTTTTTTTAAATAGTTTCGGATTAATTGTAGGCACTTATAGTATATGTGGTTTAATTGAATGCCTCTCGCTTTTATCAACCTTGTATAGCCTATAATATTATATATTCAAAAATAGCTAGGTTTTTTAAATAAAAAGAATACTATAATCTTTCTAATACCTATGAGAATATGTGTCTAAAGTTTCATGACTATCAGTTGAGTCATTTAGGAGTAAAAGCGTAACAAACAAACTCACATTCACATTTATAATATAAGTAGGGATTAATCTAATTGAATGATTCCAGAATTAGAACAAGATAGTAGTTATAAATGTATGTAACAGCAATTATTGGTGCATACGCCGATACAATGATCTCTTTTGTCCCATCCTCCCCAAGGGCTACTGGCTACTCAGAAAATGCACATAATGTACCATAGTTATGATGACATGACAGAGCTGTGATGTGAGCAACAGTTACTTGCTGTGCAGCAGCAAATTAATGTGTGTTAGATGACTACCACTGTCCTATAGATCATACAGGCTCAGATCGTCTGACATCGTCATCTTTTAAAATAAGTGTACATTGTTTTCTTCAACTTCCAAAAACATAAATAGAATGAACTTACCAGGTGGGTGTGTTTTTGGAGTTATCACAGATATATCATCATCAATCATTTCTACATCATGGGTGTCGGTGGATGCAGACGCAGTACTGTTGCCATCTTGTGGCATCACTCTGTTTATTGCCGACTGGAATAAATACATATATTTATTTCACTACTTTCTTTAATATATTCAATAGTAGCATGTAGCATTACAAGTTTATTTATAAATATTAATATTATAGTTTTCAATTAAGAGAAAACATTTATTTTAAAGATGTGGAATATATTCAGAAGCTATGTGTATAAAATAATTTAAACATTTTTTTTTCTCACTATTTTCTGCAATAATTGAAAAAATAAATAATATAAACTTGTGCCCTAGTCAGGGCCCAGTGGAATTGATAGTAGTGTGTAACATTACATTCATTTGATTGTTAAATATTTCATGTGTGATTATTAAATATTTGATATAATTTGATGGTTTAATAAGCATGATTATGACCAATTTAAGTCAAGTCCTGTTTATACAGGGTTAGTAAACAAGTAAGTAGGTCCTTAAATTGATTTTCTAAGTATACGAAAATGTAACACATTGTAAGAAAACTATTTTATTAGATTTTATTGCAGGTAATTTAAGTATTTTACAATCCCGATGATTCAGGAGCTTTACAGAAACATCACGAGTGGACTAAAATGCTAGATTTATAATTATTTAGTTGTTCTCATTATCAAAAAAACCCTTAATGTATCTTGCAAGCAATTTGATTATGTTTGTCATTGGGTCCCAAGCTGAATGCAGTACTCAGGCGCTGTTCTCTATTGAAATTTGAATGTTATCTAATTTCAATATTGATCATCCTTGGATGGAATCAGTGTACTTTAGTGCGGATTGTGCTTTGTCAAATCTGATATTATGACATGGGCCAACCAGTGTGTTCTAAGACAGCAGATTTAGCAACGCAACTGTGTTTAATTTCAGCTATGCGTTTTTTATGCGAGTTTTATTGATCTTTTTTTTGTCCTATACAGGGTAACTTTTTGGTCACTGGCCAAATTTTCAGTATTTGTTCAGAATCAATAACACATTCCATTTATGAAATAAAAAATTAGATGCAATTACTTTGTACTGTAACAACTGCCGGGGATTTATTTTACGTATGCATGGAGTTTTCTCCATGTTACAGTACCATCTTATAAGGATATTTCTTCATTATCACGTGACATCTGAATCGCGAGTCGGGACCAGCCGGCGTCACTGACCTTGAAGTCTATACATTTAATGTGCGAACAATGATCGGTGTATTTCAAATCGATTTTTTTTATAAAATATTACAATTAAACAATAAAATTTAAAGCACACCAATGCAATGATGTTTACTTTCTTATTTTAAAATTTTGCCAGCGACAAAAAGTAACCTTGTATAAGAGAGTCTACAGTCACAATCAAGTTTATATACTCCTGCATCTTGTAGAGGAATATGGCACTGCATTAGTCATAAAAATTGACTGATCTCTTTGGTAGTTAAAAATAAGTTTTTATTGAAACTTGGGGGCCATCCATACAGTACGTCACACTAATTTCTTGATTTTTTGACCCCCCTCCCCCCCTNNAGGATGTGGCCAATTTTGTCAGGGCCCCTATTTTTATATAAATCAGCCTTAATAGTTTAAAAGAGGATTGTTCCATCATTGTCAACAATATCAAAGGGACAGACTAGCTCCCAGAGTGTTGAATGTATTTTCTACGTAAATTGTAAGTTTTAATAATAATGAAAATTCACTTTTGTATGATGTTAGAATAATGACCTACAGATGCCAATATATTTAAGCTACTGTAGACTACATACATTAAAGATATAATTTACACTTAGTCATTCTATACCATTTGACATAATCTTAATATGTTTAATACAGGGTTTAAATAATACATATGGTGAATAAATAATAATTATAATTATTAAAATAAAAACATTACTTAATTTCCTAGCTTTTGTATCTATCAAGACTTATGTTATACAGATTATGTGTTGGATTAACCAGATGGAGTCACTACCCACAAGTCAGCACAAATCAGATGTCAAATAGTTGCCTTCTTTAACCCCTTCACACATAATGAGCTATTATGACAATGGTCTTACCAGATTTGACTGCATTGCAACAATGATTCATAAAACCTTCTGAATCTATAATGTAATAAACATAACTGGACAAATAAAAAAAATTGCCTTTGTCTTATGGCACACATATTATAACAAAGGTTTTAGATAAACAAACTAAGCTATTTTTCTTTGTAGATCGCAACATTTGTAGACATGTATAAAAATAAAAACTAACGCACCAGTAAGTCCCAGTTAGTCTCTTCTAAGTGGTATATTGCTTCAGCAACATCTTCAATGTTAGTTATTCCCTAAAACAAACGTTACACATTTAGAAAACATGTTGATAGAGGTGTATGTTGATGTTTACAGTGGCAATGATCTCTTACCACAGATTCTTTATTGTTTAGACGTAATTATAACATTATGTTCACATATAGTAATTTTTTAATACAATTACCTTTGTGATACTGAATTGTCATTTATTTAAAAAAATCAGTAGTTTAATATGCTCAAGTTGTTCGAGATTTTACACTAATTCAAAATATTACGTTTCACATTACGATTATACAAAGAGATAAAGGAGAATGAACAGTCACTGTTTTTGTATACTTTATAACCTGAACGAATTATTATTTATCGACATTTATGCACCGTTGAACAGATAAGAATAAGAGAAATGTTATTTACCTGAAAATTTGCAAGAATTTCTTCCCTGTTTTCAGCCATCCTGATAAAATTGAGCTAAAAATCTTACACTTCTAATATGACATTTAAAATTGCAGACATCACAGTGGTGCACACTCAAACATTGGTCATTGACTAGAATTGTGAATAAAGAATAGACATTGTAGACAATTATTTTGTTGCCAGATGCAAAAACTTGAGTCTATTTAAAACATTTTATCCTGAAGAAGCTTTTATGATACGAAATAAAACATTTGCTTTGTCACTTTTATTTCCATAATATCATACTTTTACTAAATTTTGGATTTTTATGCCCCTCGCTAATGAAAATGTTTTAAATATTTTTAGATCAAAGTTCCATATAAAGCGGCGAGGTAGCAAATTCGTACAAGTACTAAGTTAGGTAACAAGCCAATATCGCCCCGCCCGAACACTGCTATCGTTTTAATATTCGTTTATATCCTCTGCTTTAGTCGAAAGTACTTTATGGAACTTCCTTTTCTAAGCATTTTCATATCCGGCCCAGAAAGTATCAAATTAACAGACAGTGGGTGGATAAGCGCATAAGAATGTTTATATTATTTAGCTATCAGATAATATTGATATTATATTACAATATGTATGTTGTAATATTACAATTTTAGAGCATATAATTAATGGAGTTGCCATACAAACGATCACAGTACAACTTTTTCTGCCATTATTTGAAGGGATGGGGGGGATACTAATGTATATGTCATGTCATGAAAGTAGTACACAATAAAGTTTAAAATGTTAACAGTCTAGTGTCGATCGTGCTGATCAATTCGGCTGCAAAGCAGCATGACACTAGCATATACTAAAATCAAAATCAAATCAATATTATTATTATTTTATATTTTTCATACTATCTAAGAAGAATATAAAAGCATAAATAAATTCTTCGGATACCAAGATATCGTTTCTAATGAAATATCAATTCATCATTATCTCCTATTTTTGCGTAACTATTTTACTTACAATTAAACAATTTCATGATAGCAACACATTAAAAATCCAATAATATAAAGATAAAATTAAAATGAATGAAAATAACTTTTCACGAATCATTCAATCATATCGACGGGTGAAAGGCAAAATGTCTTTCACCTACCCTAATATGCGACATTTTCTAAACTTTACAGGAGAGCGATTCAAAGTTTGCATTTTCAGAAGTAAATTCATCGCGGAAGAACTATTAAGTAAAATTAAGTAGGTTCTCTAACAAAAAATTATAATAACGTTAGACATTATATTATTTTAAATTAAGACTTATATAGACTCATTATTTCCAAAAATAATTGTCACTTCATACAAACTGTCCACTTTTTAGAGAACGGCAAATTGCTTTAAGCGACACTGTCGCTAATTATTTGATGCAAGCAAAAAGTTTTAAGTAGTATAGCAAGTTGTTTATCAGATAAAAGCAAAACGCATTAACTACCTTGCAAGTATATTATGTGCATCAAATGCACGGGACTTGATGACTTAGACCCTGGTGACCTAGACTTGTGACCGTGGACTTGCAGATCACAAGTCACGTGTGGCCAAGCCATAAATAGATTCCAGAAGTCGATTTTTCTGTTTTTATTTAAAATTATTGATTACGAGCGAAAATTTGATGGGTTTGTAGTTTTTATTGGTAAATGTGCAGTGTTTCTATGCCTTGGCATTTCTAAAATATACATTAATATCCAAGATATACTCATTTTCTCTATGCCCTTATGCATCAATTTTCAAACATTTTTTACAACAATTCTAGAGGTGTGCAGTTTTTTTGTATTCTCTTATTCAAAATGTGCAGTTTTAAGCCTTTAACTCTTGTATTTTTGAATCTAAGGTATCGTCACTTTAGCGGCCAGGACAGGTTGGGTAGAAATGCAGTAGTAGTAAACAGAGAATGCAAGTCTGTCTATTAAATGCAAGCAGAAAATGACAGATATCATAATAGGGTTACTTAAGTTCATTTTTTCTTCCTAATTAATTAATAATACTTTAATATTAAACTTATTTCATTACAATTTATTATTATTCGAAATGGCATCCTACATTACAACTTCTTTTCAATAATAAAATACTGTGTCCCAAAGTTCGAAGTCGTTTAAAATCCCTTTTTTCATGTATCATTTCTATATTAAGTTAATTTAATTTAAGTAGAGTAGTAGTATTTCAGAATATGGCAACAGCAGTTTCGCTTTGAAATATATTTTTGTTTACTTTAATCCTCTTTTATTTTAGTAATTAATAAAAATAAATAAAAAAAAGACTCAAGTTTTATGGATAGCTATGGACGGCGGTAGTCATCTGCTCATTTACCCCTTATCCTATATAAATATAATTTGTATTTATGAATATATTTTATATTTAAAAAAATACATACACAAAGGGAAATCGATTTTACACCGTAATCTTTTAACGCCCATCCCTATAAAACTTGATTCGATTTCAATAGTGTCTGTGGTTACGTGAAGTATGCGCGCTAGCCAAAGAGCGTAAGCACTGCGCACGCGCGCGTTTGTTTAAAAGTATTGAGCTTTTGAATTAAATTCTCGCGCCGAAAATAAATCGTGTATTTAACTCAATAAATCTAGGGTAAATATTATAATTTATTTATAGCTTAATATATAATTTAAGTGTATTGTTTTATTTACAAAATTGAGAGCTTAAAATTATAAAAACATCACAAGTCTTCGTTGTTGTATTATTTGTATTTTCCTAAAATAAAAATCATCTATTGAGCATTACTAAATAATAATCTTCTAAATTCTCACTATTTATTTAGTAATTATATTATTTATTTATGCTTTTAGATAATATTTATTGGTACTTTTTCTTTTTTTCTATTAATATTATTTTTATAATTAAAAAATGTTTTTCAACTTGATTAGTTAATTTTACGGCTCGTACGAATATTTATAAGTTAACGTGCCTCACGGTTTCACCCACGTTAAATCTATACCGTGAGAACTATTATTTTTTTCGGAATTAAATATTGTTAAAAGAATGAAAGCATACCAATGTACCTATATCATCTACACAATCTCTAATTTAAATAGGTAATATTAGTAGTGACAAAAAGTAGTATTAAACTACACATGGATTGTGTTTTCTAATATTTTTAACGCCGATACCGTGTAAGCGAGAGGTGCCTCCCAGGTCGCGCCGGCCCGATACGGCTACATGTACGATGCATGCAGCGGACTTCTACAGTGCGGATCGTGATCTCTAGGTTTCAATAAGAAGCTCGTTTAAACAAAAAGAAAACCGTATGACTCACACCCGTTAGTTTCGTCGGTTTTGACAGATCTGCGGTAGGTTTTCCACCAGCTGCAGCAGTAAAGACTTAGGTCCAATGAGAGTTTTAATAAAAAAGTGTGTGCTTTAGACCACACAACTGAAGTAAAACCTAATTATTGATTTAATACACAAATTCATTACCGTAGGTATAATGCCATAACATCATATGATATTTCAATGACAACTTCCATTGGGATCGCCTCATGTGTGATTTTTGTAACGCTCTCGCGAGCTTACTCCCCAAGTCAAGACCTTAATACATCAAAAATAAAATTAAATATGAAATAGTAGATCCTACGTGAAAAGTTATTGCTAAGTGATAAGTGATAACACAATCTAAGGTCAGGAAGAAACACAAGGCATTAGTAAGAAAGATTTTGGTTTTGTTGGTATCGAATCGGGCCCAAAACTAGGTACTGAACCGATTTTTTTATAGCATAGGAGGCAAACGAGTAGTTGGGTCACCTGATGTAAAGTGATCATAAACGCCCACAGACATCCGTAACACCATTAATTTTAACCACTCCATCAATAATAGAAATCTACATTACCAGGAAATAACATAGTCTAGGTATATATTATTACGATTGACCAATTTGAATTCTTGACGCTCAACGACATAGACATTGGACACGGTTTGACTAGCTATATATATGTATAAATGTGTATGTTTGTATGTTTATTAACCTTAAACACAATAAACACTGAACTTATTCAGTCGACATTTGTCAGACATAGATACAAATCTGGAGCGTCATAAAATACTTTCATCCCATAAAATATCTCTCTCGAGACAGTTTCCTGCTACAAACGCGAAGGTGATTTTGTTTATTCGCTACGTTACGCCTACGCTGAACAACAAAGTCCCATAAATTCACGGTATTTGTGACCCCAGAGATGAACTAAGAAAATTAAGCGACGGCCATATACATTCACATAGAGGTTATATAAATGCGATGCCCCCTTTATTGCTTCCCCCTCCATGGGTCACCTCCCTATACGCGACAGCTAATTGTCTATTCAAGTCTGTTAAGTCATCTACTGTCCCATAAAAGCTATCACGATTAAGTAGTAGATCGTATTTAACACGAGCGTAGCCGCGTGCGGGAGGCTGAGATGGTATGGACATGTCAAGAGAAGGCCCCCAGACTATGTTGGAAACAGGGCACTACAGCATTCCCTCCCCGGTCGAAGATCAAGAGGGCGACCCAAAACACGATGGGAGAGTGTAGTGCAAAAAGATATGAGAGAGTGCCAAGTTTCTGAAGACGATGTCTCAGACAGAGCGAAGTGGAAGAATAAAGTAAGGAAGGCTGACCCCACCACCATATGGGATGCATAACCAGGAAGAGAGAGAGTAGCCGTGTGCGGGAGGCTTGTATATTAACGTGAACTGCTAAGTTCCATGTTTCATTGCAGCCAAATTGGATTGGCATGACCGGGGAGTACCCGCGCTGTCGCGTTACGTGTGGTGAGTATCCGGTGGCCCATGGTGTAGCGAGGAGTAAGGAGGGCAACACATTATATAACTATGCGGTTGTATATGGTCGACGGTAGACTTGAAAAATCTGCTGCTCGTTTGCCCCTCTATACTAGAAAAAAATAAATGTATTCAGACGAGCACGTAAACACAATATATCTCAGTTATCGCCTCGAACTGTCTGTTCTTAATATTTGTGGAATTGTTGCCGAGCGCGAGGCGCGGCTTTTTATTTTTATACAACAAACCGAACGAGCAGTCGGAGCCATTTTCATGACTGCCGACGCCCGATGACAACCCCATGAGGTTACACAGATACGTTGCCCTCCTTCCTCCTCCTCCTACACACCGAAACGCGACAACACAGACGCTTTACACCGGTATCGCTTAAGCCAGAGGTACCTCTCCGGTCGTGCCAGCCTAATTCGGCTGCATGCATACACTACCTAAGACACATAGACAGTAAGACATCAATATGTTTTCGTATTATATTCACACTGAACGCTAAATATCTCATGTTTTGCAGGTAATATGGCTTCTCAGGCCATATGGTCCCTGCTAGTGCTTCTCTTCGCCGTCTCCTGCACCCACACACTCACCTACGATGAAGGTAAGTGATGGCCATTCAATCTATTCGCGAGGTTATCGATTACATAACATCGATTCATAAGCATCGACTACATTATGTATGCCGACTTATAACTTTACAAGCGCATAAGGGAAGTAAGTAATCGATCCGCTTTTAGAGTTATTTACGAAGTTGTCGTCACTTCAAGGATTACAAGACATTTCTACAGGAAATAGTTGAGAACACTTGAAGTAGATACAAATCTACAAGTTTCTTGTCTAGGCATAAAAGTTGTCTTTGTTTTTGAACGGAGGCAAACTTTTTTGTAATGTAAGGCAAGTCAGAGGCACACAATTACGACGTGATGGCGTACTTCTCTTTTCCTGTCCTATGGGTCACAAGAAATGCAAACTGCTGAAAACGCAACTCGTTTGCCTCCTATGCTATAAAAAAAAACGCAACTGGGCCTAGTGTACGCTTTACGGCAGTGTCAAGTGCGGTACCTCCCATGTCGTACCAATTCGGCTGCAATCCACTACCTTCTACTTTGATTTAGAACTCCAAGTTTCTTGTTCGTATAGTGAAGGCGGGGAAAGTTGTCATTAATTTTCGTATTACATATTATATTTTTCTTATAATATCAGGGTTATTATGATAAGCTATGAAAGGTAACAAATATTTCAAATGCACTGACTAGTTAGGCCTTCCCAACCTGAGCCGCCAATGTATCCTAGATTATCTGATTAATTTCACAGAAGTATTAAAAACACCTCTAAAATCAAAATGTCCAATTCAAAAACAGGACTTTTTTCATCTTTGAACGTTATACTCTACCGGTTCAATTCTAAACAAGCAGAACCGGCAAAACAAATTCAATGGCACTGAATTATTTGGAACACCTCTTGTATCCAATATTTCTGAGAACGTGACTATTTGCGTATACACTCGTTAGTGGAAACTGAAATGTGGAGCTGTTGCAACACTCGGGGTATAAATAGAGCTGCGACACTAATGACGGGATCCGCGTCTTTTCTATTTGCTTTCATTATCATAAACTTATCTATTATTACATATTTGCTGTCATGTTTCGTTGGTGTATATATAGCTGGTGGCCCATGGGGAGGACAAAGGAGGGCAAAGCATCTGTGCAACTTCTATGAAGATGTCTATGGGCGTCTAAAGTCATGAAATTGACTTCTCATGTTCATTTGTCCTCATTTAGTACAAAAAAAAATACAAATAAAAACCTTATTCATTTCATCAAGTGATATCATGAATTTCCATCAAGTAACAATAACTTCCATCAACTATATTACATCGCTATTTCCGACATAGACATCTGAACTGAAAACACAATTATTACACAAATAACTTTTTCCGGACTGTTAAAGACCCGTTTCACAAGACTCACGAAAATGATCTTGTCAATAAAGTATGTTATAAAAAGTTATGTCGTTTGAGATAATTATTATTTTATAGATTTTGTCGTATTGATATCTTTTTGTCGACCTTTCTTAAATAAATATTAATAAAATAAAATATTACTACTACTATTTTTATATAGTAGTGTCTTGTAGGTTTTTAGATATTGTTGTAGGCATTTTAGATATTGCAACTATATCGCACGGGGTTCGCGGCAAATTGGTCGGATAACTCTAGTAGCCAATATAGAGGAACTTAGCCAATGTTATGTTTCACTGGTACGCACGGCTCTCTGTCTAGGAAGGGATAGTCCTGTCCACCCCTGACGAATTTGAACATATCCACAGAAATCAGTGCACTTCTGCCTGTTCCCTTAGTGAAATCTAATTTCAGCACGCGTCGCTGAGACTTTTGTTACAAAAGTTTTTAGAACATTCTGAATAAATCTATCTATCTATTAGTATTGTATCTCTTATCATTTCGACTCCCATAAACATTGACATTGATTATGTCTTAATATATAGAAAGGGTTTCAAAAACATACAATAACAACTCATCTTTACAGCGCCGGATTAAGCTATGGTGGGTCTCCAAAGCCTGGGACTTGGGGCTTGGAGACTACTATAGGTACAAACATGATCTTAAGGTCCTTAAGCGGGGCCCGGGCTGCAGCCTCCCTCATCCCCCATCAGGATTCGGCGCTGGCAACATACTATCATGGCCCTTACACATTCATATCTCTCTTCATACACAGAGTTCCGAAGATTCTTATCGCCTTTGGACAGTATATCTACCTGCTCATGTTACCCTAGTTCACAAAACATTTTGTACAGGTTTCTATAAACGCATGGTGATGACATAAGACATCCAGTAATTCGTCATCTCTCAAGTGGTGACACGGGTCCCGTGTCACACATCTAAGATAACACGCGTGTAATGCGTTATACACACTTCGTTACGGTCCACGTTCACGCTTTTGGGGCCAGGTGTTACCAGGGAAGTGATAAAACATTCAATTGAGAAACATAAAACCCCTCTGATTAATTATATTTTATTGTATCCTATGTCGCTCGGGTTATAAAGACTTTTTTGGTTTGGGGGCTTGAGTGCCTTTGTGACCCCCAAGGTGATGCCGGACAGGGCTACCCATATCGCACAGGCGTGGGTGGAGAGGCCAGACTAAGAGAGGGGTTCTGCATCCGGCGTGGATTGGAACGAGTGGCGGGTCTGATTTAGACATTGCTGCGTTGGAGTACAGGTGTCAGGGGTCAGGATGGGAACCTGAGCCCATTGCACGGCTCCACGTAGTAGGGACGGCTCAGAGACAGCCGGACTGTCCCCAGAGTCCCTCTTCGCCGATGCCAGCCTGTCGCTGGAGGGATCCTGCAAATCCGGGACTATCCAATTATACGTAAATTTATTCCCCCGTGTTACCAGGAAAAAAGGAACACTATATTATAGGCCATATTATAATATTTTAGAACATTTGTATGTAATATGTAGCTATCTACATTCCCTGGAGGCTTGAACGAACCTCGTGTCAACACTGATACTGTCTCCCGATCAATACAAGTATATTAAAATGTGCATGTAGTTTGTTTTATGTTATTACACCGTGTTCTCGCGTAGTGAGTCAGTGGCGGGTCAGATTCGAGCCCAGGTAGGGCGACTTGCGCAAACTGCGCTTCTTTATCTCCCACTTAATATCGTTCGTGACCTTCGGGAAACTTTTCCTTAATTTATCCACATATATTTTTTTAGTAAGACCAAGTGCCACGCTGCATATATGTAGTTGAATTGGGCAGGCACGACCCGGGAGGTACCTCTAGGTTATTCGATACTGACGTAAAGTGACTGCGCTGTCGCGTTTCGTGAGGTGTGTAAAGGAGGCCCATGGAGATCGGAGGAAGAAGGTGGATAACGCATGTGTATGACTTTTGTGCGGATGTCTATGGGCGTCGTTAGTCATTAAAATGGGTCCGACTGCTCGTTTACCCCCTCATACTAAATATCATTAGATTTATTTTAATAATAAAGCCTTTATTTGCTACAACACACTGTATCTAACAAATTGGATTAATAATATTGCACGTAGCATATAATGTAGGTACTTAACGCAAGACGTATAAGATTTATTTACTTATGTTTATAAGAGGTAGAGAGAGCGAACTATACCCGCGGGATATACTCCTGTTACGAAGCTTATCCTGTCTAAGCATTCTGCCACTCCAAGTTAGGGTTGCCAGATGGGATTACTAAAATAACTAGACAAAATTTAAAAAAATAAACAGGATAGGTATTTAGATTATGGTTAGGACAAAAAATATTACTGATATAGATTTTATATTTTTCTGATAAAGGTGGTAAATTTTGAGATTTCACTTAATACGGACTAATTGTGCTCTCGTCCTTTTTTTAAGCATCCGTTTTGTTTTGTTCCGGGACGGGGACATCACACAAAATGTTAGGACACACCCGGTGAATCCCGATCACGGCAACCCTACTCCCAATACCACATTGTACGCTCAAAACTAGTCTTCACCTTCCAATCCGCACCTACGGTTCAGCCACTTTAAAGGCTTAAGCAGACGAGGGATTACTGTCCGCAGACAAAAATCATTAGCAACTTATACCTGTAGTTCGTTTCATACTAAGCGTTTGCAAGCACCCGCATGTATAAGTTTGTCTAATTGCAGTCAAGTTCTTTCTTTGCTTGTGTGGTTCACCTCTACTCTCACGGAGACCTACCTATCATTGGTACGGAACCCTCGGTATGCGAGCCCGACTCGCACTTAGCCGGTTTTTTGAAGTGATAACTTCTTATCGGTATTCAAAATATGTAACAACCTTCTGCTGCTGTGACATTTCGAGAGTTCTCATATAAAAACCTAATAATTGTGATTAATAAATTTGTTTGTCAAGGTTTTTGTTTATAATTACCGCAATTAACACGGTACTTCCTCTGGCTAGTGATATTAGATGCAATTAGATATCGGTGATATAATATTATATATATTTATATATTACGTCACCGATAGTAATATATTTAATTTCAAGATCAAAATTAACTATTATTACTAATTGCATACCTTTGCATCCGGTTCCAGATGGTGGTAACTCATCGATACGTAATATTTAGTAAACTAATAAAAAAATATAATTATGTTATTGAAATAAAACAATATATACTTAAGCATATATACTTAAGCGTGGTTTATACAAAACTAACCGATCCGTGCCCACTTCGTTGGGAAAATAAATTAAATAAATAAAAAAAAAGGTTTAATTTTAATAAAATATAGCGAAAAATATTACGTATAAAATATTACGTCGATATAATGTAGCTTTGTATTAGCGAAACTGGCCCAGTATTTTTGGAGCTCAGTACAAACAAACAAAAAATCTTTCCTCTTTATAATATTAATACATACAGTAGTAACGATGGTTAAGGTGCTCGTAAATACAAGTTTGTCGCTAAGTAAGATGCAGTGCTTATCTCTCAGGGGTAATAAATAATAGATAAATAAATTCTTTATTCTCCCTCACAATAACACAAATTATACAGGTTCCTATTCCATAGTCTGAAACCTCTTCGTAGTAATATATAAATGCGAAAGTTTGTATATTTGTTTGTTACTCCTGCAAAAACTGATGAACCGATTTTCATGAAATTTGGCTCGAGAAAATGTTCCTATGGGATCCCATGGGATGACTTTCTATTTTCCACGGGATCGAAGTTTACGCGCGTATAATCGCGGGGCGCAGCTAGTATAAGCATATATAATGCTTGTATTAGAGTTCTTTAGTGGTGATTTGTGTTTTATCAAACCTAATGTAATGCCGGGGGCTGGATTTAGTATGATTTTGTCACACGGCGATGTTTGATATCCGCTTTATTACGTTATTCAACGCGAGTATTAATTTATGTTTTAGTTTGTCCTATATAAGAGAGTGCACAGTCACAATCAAGTCTGTATTCTCTTGGGACTTTATTGATAAACATAGATTAAATTAATTCTAACTTAACTCCAAGTATAAACCTAGAATTTGTCAAATTCATTATTATTAATTTATGGAATTTGACAGATAGTTTGACAGATACGAATTTATCTGTATTTATTAATTAGGGATTGGAGTCCTAGACCTTGTACATAACCTTCCAGTACATCTTTCGATGTGAGAGACTCGCACTTGGCTTTATTCTCTTTGTATAAATATACAAGGCGACCAGATCCTGTCGCACGCGGGCCGTGACATCAGAGTCCTCCCACGTACCGCTCAGCTGTTTGTTGCAGTTACTTCGTATGACGTCATACAGATACATGTTAACTAGCAACGCCCTGCGGTTTCACCCGCATAACCCGCATGACGTGCTCCTAATGGTAAGAGCGCGGTGGTACATAGCTAACCTTCCTATTAAGACTTTCCTCGGTAAATGGACTGTCTAGTGCTAGTTCCTGAGAAAAACAAGAGCTGAAGCCGAACTGACTTTGCAAGGTTGAAGGCATCAGCCATAATCTTATATGTTGTTAAACAAACATTAATATTCAATAAAGAAAACAGAGTAACTCGTGAAAAAAGAAACGAAAAAAATTCTATAACATTTTTCGTCCGAACCAAAAATGCGACTAATATCTCGACATTGCCCAATATGTGCTTGGTTTGCCTAATGACTTATTCGACAACAATGTTGTATTATCCTACAAGAAGGCTCTGTTAACGTCTAAAACACAATTAGACATTTGCTAATACAATTATACTGCAACACAAAACCACAGCCATTGATAACTTCGATGAAACAAGCAGGTGATGTCATGTCTTGATGTATACGTTTTGAGGAAAAAACACGAGTACAGCTTATTAGAAAAGGATTTTATTAGTTCAAGGCCCCTTTCTAATTAACAGTTAATAGATAGATATATTTAAACAATAATTGTAACTTTATTTGTAAAAACATACAATTAAGTACTATAATAACAAGAACAAAGAGAGTAAAGCAAATAAAAACCCAATTAACACAACAGCAAAATAACTAATACTCTACATTGTAGAGTAATCTATTGTTTTTCTATTTCTTCTTATAATTAATAATTAACTAATAACTAATTAATATCTTACTAATATAGAATACGAACACAATTTATTTCGATAACATCTACAATAAAGATTTTTCTCCAAGTTCGCCAACTCCGAACGTTCATTATTCAAGTAGGTTTAAAGAGGTCTTTTAGCGCGAGTTGAGAAATTAATGACGGTTGGTCCACAAGGGAACGCCAAAGGAAGAATGAAGTGGAACTAGTGGGGTTTACTTTTTAAATTACTACTTCAACAAGTTGACGTTGTATCACAATGGCTTGTTTCGAGAGATTTAGAAAATGTTCTTAGAGAGACTGTTTCGATTCTTTCTCCTTATTCCTTTTAAAATTTATTGTAGTTTATATTTAGCACGTGTATTTATATCTATAATAATATTATAAAGTACCTCTTTGCTATCTATGCTCTGTTTGTAGATAATCTTCGTAAATACGAATACGATCATGTAAATTCTTTCACTAACTGTAAGCTATTCTATTAGCGATATAGGTTATATTATTAACTGTGCCCCGTGGATTCACTTGTATGTATGTGTGTGTGTGTGTGTGTGTGTGTGTGTGTGGAGAGCAATATTATTGATTTTTTTGTAGTATAACGGGGCAAACAAGTAGTCGGAGCCATTTTCATGACTACCGACGTTCATAGACATCTGCATAGAGATTATGTAAAGCGTTGCTCTCCTTCCTCCTCCTCCCTCCATCTACACTAATATTATAATGAACTTTGTTTGTATATTTGTTTGTTTGTAATAAAATTCTTTCACCATTCGAAAGCTACTTCATCCTCGAGTATCATAGGCTATTTTATTTTGGAAAAAGATAGGGTAAGATATTTGGGTTTTCCGACACAAAGTTTAAAGATCAACCAGAAAAGTTATGTACTTAATTTGCGTACGCTGCCTAAACTAAAATGTTCTAAGTAATTGTAGTTGTAGATCTTATAAATTTCTACAAAAATTGCGACACACTATACCTATGTCGTGTGAGGCACAATAACCATTTTTTTTATTTAATTTAAGTATGTATAAAGGCAAATCTGACTGGCTTACATTTAAACGTGCAGAGGAAATTAATATAGATAGAACCTTTAAATTTGGTACAGGGGTTCTTTTATAACGTAAACAATCATAAAAGGTTTTTGAGATGTTCAACCCCTAAGGGAGTAAAATAGGGGAGTGAAATTTATTAATCATATAACGTGAGTGAAACCAAGCAAACAATTATTATTTATATATAAAATAAAATCGTAAGAAAGTGTACATTGAATATATTTTAACAAAAATATAAATTTAACGATTTTTTGTCTGTTTGTTTATGTATATGTCCGGGCTAAACTCAAAAAGTACTGCATGGATTTACTTCAAATTTTGCATGAATATTACTAACAGGCCGGGTCAACATCCATATCTCGATATTGCAACGGGATCGAAAATTATGCGGGTGAAACCGCGGGGCGCAGCTAGTGGGTGATATTTATGTAGAGTACATTACGCCGTCGATCCTGCGTCTGTTCTCTCGTATCGAACCGCCAACACGTCATGAGGGAGAATAAGGGAATATAAAGTACACATCTGTGTACACACTTTTGCACTAAGTACAGTATATCCAGCGCAGTTGGCTAGTATCGATACTTACTTACTTACTTACTTACTTACTTACTCCGCTGGCTCATGACCCGAAGTGAGTCTTGGCCTCCGATAAGAGAGTGCGCCACTTTCGTCTATCCTGCGCGATTTCCCGCCAGCTGTTGTCAACTGAGAGTTCGCGCAGGTCTTGCACCACTCGATCTACCCAGCGACATCTGGGACGCCCCACAGGTCTTCCTGTTAGTCGTCCCAGATACGCTCTCTTCACGCCACGATCCTCCACCTCCACCTCCTCCATTTTCTCGATACGGCCAAGCCCAATATTCTTGGTGAAGTCAAGGCCCATCGTCTTCTTCTTTTTTTTTTTTTGTTTTTTTTTATAGGATAAGGGGCAAACGAGCAGTTGGTAGATGGCTACCGCCGCCCATAGACATCTGCAAAACTCGAGGCATTGCAGGCGCGTTGCCGGCCTTTTAAGTATAGTCGTCTTCGGCTAGTATTGATACATTACTATTATTATTATAATACCTATTCATAAAATTAAGAATGCCAGCTCGTTAAAATACTTTATAAGTCAAAGTGTAACCGCAGTACTGCTACTCTGTATTAATCAACTGTGCTCTATGTCTTCTAACTCTCAAGTAACGAGCCCTCTTAAAGTCAAAGTAAATTAATATCTATTGACTACAAGCTCACAATATGCCAAGTTCTCAAAGGAGCACTAGATCATAATCACTGTCGGACTGCACGGCTAATTAGAACAGACGACACAACTTTGTTTTTGTCATTTTAAACGTCAAATTAAGTCCCATCACTTCCAAGTGAAGTCTTATTTTGGGCTTTATGATAATAAATGTAATATTGAATCCCTCAACAAAAGGAGGATTAATTTGATTTATATTGCACGACTCAATGCGAAGCGCCAGAGAGTGGTGTGGGAATTGAAACTTTTCACTTCAATTTGCTTAATTATTTCTATTGTTGTTCCAAAGTGAACACGGCAGCTGTGAAGCACATGATACGTTACCCGGGTGATTTTTTTTAATAGTATAAGGGGCAAACGAGGAGTCGGAGCTATTTCATGACTACCGACGCCCATAGACATCCGCATAGTTATACAGATACGTTGCCTCTCCTACCTCCTCTCCCCACGACTCATCGACTACTTACACACGGCACGAAACGCGACATCCCAGCTGTCACTTTACACTTATCGTGTAAGCGAGAGGTACCTCCCCTGTGCCGATCATATCAATGGCCCATGGAGGTGGGAGGAGAAAGAATGGCAGAGCAACTGTATGGCCTCTAGTGGCCACGGAACTGCCTCAGACTGCTCGTTTGAACCTCTATACAATAAAAAAAATTACGATTAATGTGAAGCATCTGAAACATCTATTGATGTGTACCAACATTCCTAGTGACATTTTTAGGCGCCACACCCATATCCGTACAGGTCTTTGTTACCAACGTCAAGGGCCCACGAGGCCCCAAATCGAGCGAGCCCATATACAGCGAGGCCCACGATATAATCCGAGCCCACGCCTTTTACGGGGCAACGCTTTGTGATACGACCTTCATTTGAATTAACATCTGTTTATAATATGGACAGTTTTTAACCGACTTAAAAAAATTAGGTCCTCGGGTTGTACGCGATATACAGTTGGCTGAACCGATTTTGATACGGCATTACAAAAGTATTTGTCACACTTAGTTCAATTTATAATATGACCAGTTTTTAACCGACATAAAAAAATATAAAAAAATATCGCAGTTTGACACGTGTTTATGTTTTTGTCTGCGATATTTAGTTGGCTGATCCGATTTTGATGTGATATTTATTACAAAAGTATTTGTCGCATTCCGTACAAGGTTTTGGCATTATGCCGACTTTAAAAAGGAAGTCAGTTTGAAATTGGTTTAGTTTATTTGTCGATAGCTAGTGATTTATATTTATTACAAGTACGAGACTTAGAAACGACTTGCAAAGGGCATTTAATGAACCAAAAAACACATGCAATTAAAGAAAACAAATTCCTAAAACTCACTAAGAATTAAGTAATATAGTCTGCGAAACAAAAACTAGATTCTTCAATTTTGATATAAAAAAGTAGTAGTTGTTACAATTATTCATGGGTAATTCATGGAGCGACGACATACGTAAAGCTGTGGACTGGAAGTGGGAAAGGATAGCCCAAGATCGAGGCCAGTGGCAATTGCTGGGTGTGGCCGCCGTCCAACAGTGGACTATGGCCGGTGTTGTTGATGATACAACAAAAACAACAAAATTTCACGCCGGATTTCTAAAGGCAAAGATCACAGAATGCCAAACGTTACGAACCTTACTTTGTCTTGCTAAATTTCTTAAATTTCGTAAAAGGTGGTGTAGACCTTAAAATTATTCAATTTAGGTACCCACGGTTTCTCGCGTAAAAGATCCCAAAGGTGCCATTATATTTTTATAGCCTACAAACCCGGTGATTTTCACGACAGATTAGTAGAGTCGTCCCAGTCATCTTCATTTTAATTATTTTTATTTTTTACAACAGACCTTCTAGCTAATTACAGGGTTACAACTTTAATTAATTAATTTTTAATTAATTTATATTATATACGTAAGGTGCAGAGTAAAGAGTAGAGCAGCATCCATGTACAAGCTTTCAATCCTCTTTATTTTCATTAATTAATTATTCATTTATTTGCAACAAAAATAATTATTGTAGGCTACTACTCATTAAAATAAAACAATTTTAACTGATTTATCATGTTTTTTTTTCGTTTCATATGCTTTACAGCAACTATGGTTATGGAAGTCCATCCAGCTTTAAATTAACTTATAATAATTATAATAACTTAAAATAAAAAATAATAACCTTATAGTACAGGCTCTTATGTAATCATTCACAATGGTCAACAGATCAATCCTTATGTGAGTCGTGATTCCTGCCTCACCTCTCGGCTAGCTGTAAACGCCATTAAAACGGGGTCAGCCGGGATGCGGGAGCGCCATGTACGGCGGGGGCGCTTTTTGCCGCCGTCCCGTTACTGTGGCGAGTTGTTTAATTGTGACGTCATCTGTCTCCTTAAACGTAGAGAGGGACAAAAAATGTACTATGTACTGTCGAGCCGGGCCGGCGGGAGCGGCTGGTACCTCAGGCTTACATGAAACCATCAGCGGCAGGTGTACTGTGTTGAGAATCTAAGAACACCTCCTTTTTAGTATAAGGGGGCAAACGAGCAGGACATTTTTAATGACTACCGACGCCCACAGACATCCTCATAGATAGAGGCGTTGCCCTCTTTCCTCCTTCGCCCTCCATGGACCACCGGTTACTTACGCCGCACGAAACGCGACAGCACAGTACCTTTACGCCAGTTTCGTGTAAGCGACGGGTACCTCTCCGGTCGTGAAGGCCCTATGTAGCTGCATCAATGCATGCAGCATAGCACTACCAAAATAAGATATCACATAAAACCGTCAGCGATAGATTTATACACATTCTTAAGATGCTAAGATCCCTGCTAATATCTATTATAAATGTAAAAGTTTTTTTTCTTTTATGGTATAGGCAGGCAAACGAGCAGTCGGTGACATTGTCATGACTACCGACGCCCACAGACATCCGCATAGAGGCTATACAGATGCGCTGCCCTCCTTTGTCCTCCCACCTCCATGGGCCACCGGCTACTTACACACCGCACAAAACGCGACTTTCGCTGTCACTTTACGCCGGTCTCATGTAAACGAGAGTAAGTTGGTTTGTTACGCTTACACGCCAATACTAGGTACTCAATTGATCATCATGAAATTTTGTACACATATTATTATAGTATTATTTTTATTAAAAAAAAATTGGCGACGCGAGCGAAACCGCGGGTAAAACGGTACGCTCGCGCTGTCATATCAAAACTACTCAACCTGTCATCATGAAACTTTGTACACATATTCTTAGAGGTATAAGAAAGGACATAGGATAAATTTAATCTATATATATATAAAACTCAAACGTGACATAGCCATCTATCAACGCACAGCCCAAACCACTGGACGGATCAGGCTGAAATTTGGCATGCAGGTAGATGTTATGACGTAGGCATCCGTTAAGAAAGGATTTTCAGAAATTCAACCCCTAAGGCGGTGAAATTAGGTGTTGAAGTTTATAGGGATTTCTTAGAAATTAGACGCGGATGCAACCGCGGGGCACAGCTAGTTTAAAAATAAATTACGAACGCCAGCAAAGCCATGTGTAAAAGCTACATAAAAATGCAATTAACTGTATTAAAATACGATCCGAAATATCGCAGTAACGATAATTTTAATTTGTATTAACGATTTCAAAATGGCTCCCAGACGGTTGTAGAGTTCAACATCCAGGGCGAGACGTGGAGATCGGACGTATATATTATTAAAACATTAGATATTCTAACATTAGTGCTTGACATTATAAAGATCAGGTGTGATTATTATTGAATAAAAATATCAAAACTTACTAATGGTCACCGCATACTTATGAACTTGGAAAGTGATCGTAACCGTATCACTTCGAGCCGGTCAGTATTCTTTGTATAAAACTTCATACTGCAACGCACACTAATGGGAAAGAACGAAAGAAAGAAAGAAAGAAAAGTTTTTTATTCAAAATAGAATTACAGGAATTACTTTTTGAACGTCAACAATTAAATATACCACCGGTTCAACCCTAGCCCCGTCCAGAGAAGAACCGGCGAAACAAACTCAGCGGGCCTCATGTTGTGATCAGATGTAAAATTCAAAAATATAAAAATACAAGTACATTTGCATATGATATAATACAATACAATTTATAAATTTACAATAATTATGGTACAGAAACAGCCTGGGAGGAGGGTACTAATCCCAAGATGTGGTATCTGTTATAAAATCTGTTACCTTATAGTATGCCTTACCCACAAACGCTCTTTAACAACTTTTTTAAATTTGTTAATCGAAAGTTTTTGGACGCTTTCTGGGATCCCATTGTAGAGGCGTATGCATTGCCCCCGAAAGGAATTCTTTACTTTACTAAGTCTATGAAATGGTATGTCTAATTTATGCCTGTTTCTCGTATTTATGTTATGATTATCATTTTTGGTTCTGAATTCACTAATGTTCTTTCTTACATACAATACATTATCCAAAATGTATTGAGAGTAAACAGTCAGTATACCGATGTCCTTAAATTTATTTCTAAGTGATATATTGGTGGCTAGTTGGTAAATTGCACAAATAGCTCGCTTCTGCAGCACGAAAATAGAGTTTATGTCCGCAGCGTTTCCCCAACGTAACGTAATCGTAACGAAAACCGTACCCGTAACGTAACGTAATCGTATCGTCTTCGCATTTTTAGGCGAGGCGTTTACGGTTCCTTTCCGAGTTGATAAGTGTGCGGTGACCATCAGTTTTGCATAGAGACTGAATTGGGCCGGCGCTACCGAGGAGGTACCTCTCACATGACACTGGTGTAAAGTGACAGTTGCGCTGTCGCGTTTCGGGAGGTGTGTATTCAGGAGCAAGTATGGAGGGCAATGCATCGCACGTATAGCCTCTGTGCGGATGTCTGTGGGCGTCGGTAGTCAAGAAAACGGCTCTGATTGCTCGTTTGCCCTCTTATAATTTTACAAAAAAAATCGGTAAGTATTGCATAGAGATGAAATTTGGTATAGATGTTTGGCACAGGATTTCTAATGAAATGTGAAGTAAATCCTGCTTCTGTAAAAAATCACAGTTCACCACTATAGGGTTTTCTGTTTTTAAACCCGATCTGAAGTAAGGTACTTAAATATGAGATTTTCATGTTTTTAAGTCAAACGATAACTTTTATCATAACACACATCATAAAATCAATAAAAAATTGTCTTAATTATTAAAAAAAAAATTGAAAATTCCAATGAGGTCGTCGCGTTGGAGAGATAAGAATTAAAAAACCGCAAATTCCCTGTTCTAGATAAAATGCGATTTTTTTCTTTTTTCTTGTTATTCATCGTCTTTTCCCCGGTTTGCTATATTTTACGATCTTTTTTGATCACAGTTTAATTAACTAATTAACCTTATTATTCGAAATGGGATTCATATAAGCCATCACTCGCTATTATAAAGGGGTACTTAAGGGCGAAAAGTCCCTAAGTCCTTGCTTATTTCTTACATACTTAATGAACAAACCTACTATATGTATATTAGAAGGATATTAATGATTGATAATGAAGAAAATCACACCCCATCTCAGGTGGTTTTTTTTTCATAAATTCACGAGGTCCGCTGAGTTGGTTTCGCTAGTTCTTTTCAGTACAGGTTTAAAAAGTAATTTTTATACATCATTTGTGCATAAAATTAATCCATTCATATTTCATATAAAGCTATGTCCTTGTTCCATTGCAAAGTGTACAGTGGTAGTGTGGATATATTTACAATTAAATATTATTTTTTGTAAGGCTAATGTTTAGACCCTGTTCAGATGACAAGCGTTCAACGCGCGTTTGGGTTTGGGTTTGCGTTTGGGTTACAACTACATACTTTTTGTTCAGGCCGTTCACATGCTAACGCGCGTTTTAAAAAAGCGCGCGTTGAACGCAGCGCTAGCGCCCGACTGTTAGTAGTCAACGCGCGCCAACGCGCGCTTTGAGATTGTTGGTTTTCTATGTTACCGTTCAGATGAGCGCGCGCTTTCGACGCGGATATACGTATTTTAGGGGTCAGCTCGATCAGAAATCGTCCGAAATGGAAATCGAAGCTTTTAATACGGAGTTGTTTATAGATGAAATATGTACTGGCAACAAAATTATGTACTGGCTTTCAGTCAACCTGTGTGACAAAATTGGGTGGACCCAATATCTCCGTCCTCTGTCGCGTCGACATAGCCGTCGGTATAAAATTACCGCTAAAACTGTTTCTACGTCCATCTCCGGAAAATATAGAACTCTACTGAAATCTATGGCGACCGCGATAACGCGCGTTCATAGCCTGACAAGCGCGTATCATGTAAACACTATACAAAAATTATTTTGCGCGCGTTCAACGCGCGTTGAACGCTTGTCATCTGAACGTACCCTTAGTAAATAGGCTTGTTAGATTATACCTAATAACAATTATATATTTAATTTATTTCCCCCCACAAATTACAGGTAGGTTCAATGACTTATTAGCTAAATAGTGTTAAGAACAGAAATATTTGTGGAGGGCTGACTAATTTAATTTTGACAAATTTCAACCACCGGCCGAACTCATGTTTACAGGAAAGCCCGTCTAATTCGAACACGTTGACACAAAAACGACAAGTCAAACGTGAGTCAAGCTACGTCGAAAATAGCTTGGTTTGTAAATAGCTGAGCCGTGCGCGTGTGGGGTTACTACTTTAGAACTTGTCTCCTGCCAGTGCTTAGGCGAACTCGCTAACTGATTAGTTTAGTAGTCGCTTCACGGGTTTTAACACGATAAAATGTTTATTAAAGGTACTAGCGGAAACATGTACCTCTCGACGTTTCGGCCGGGTTACACGAGCCGTTATAGAATAAATGAGCCGTCCGTGTCGGTCGGCTCGTGACCCTTGCTGGTGTTTTTGCTAGTAGGTACCTTTAATAAATCCTATTAATATTGTAAATGCGAAAGCTTGTATGCTTATTTGTTTGTTTATTACTCCTTCACGCAAAAACTGCTAAACCGATTTTCATGAAATTTGACACAGACATAGAGAGTAACTTGGATTAACACATACGATAGTTTTTATCCCAAAAAAAGGTTCTTATGGGATGCCATGGGATGGTTCTCGATATTCCACGGGATCGAAATTTAAACGGGTGAAACCGCGGGGCGTAGCTGGTATTTTATAGTGTTAAAACCCATGGAGTAAGTACAAAATGTGTAACAAATTCGAAAGTCTCAAGCAGCATTTAACTTTACACTTTGAGTATATTTGTTTTTTTATAGTTATTGACGGGATTATTAGAGGGACTAACGAGCAGTCGAGGACTTCCGAGGTATTATTGTGAGTTGATTTCTTTGCTCACTGCCAAAGCGGTCTGACGGATTGTAAGAGGTGTTCTTAGGTTCGTCTTGATGATGCGACGGACATTTGGTACATTTAAATATATTTTGAGTAGTCGCGTTTTATGTTTCTCAATATATTATATGGTGTATAAAATGGCGGTGACGAGGCTTCACCATTTAAGAGCGAGATGATTCTAGAGTACAAGTACATGCAGACACAAGTGAGTGCGCTCACTGTTTTAGTGCGGGTAACATTGAGACAACAATCTAGACAATCTTCTGCACTAATCAGTATCTTTAGCCGCATAAAGGTCTTTTTTTCTTGAATTAGATCCAGTCGCAAACGAACGGGTGATGATAAATTTGACGATAAAGTCATTATCTCCAAGTTTCTGTAACCGACAAATAAAAATAACAAA
>LUGF01031067.1:204184-219107 GCA_001625245.1 Calycopis cecrops
GGCCAGGAGGACGCCGACCGCGACGGGCTCGGCGACTCCTGCGACCCCGACGCGGACGGCGACGGCGTGCCCAATATACCGGTAAGGGGCTACATACTGCAGCGGCACGCCGCAGCGACTACCACTAGCGATGCTCTTGTGTAGACAATACTTTTTTTTTCAATTAATTTTCCCTTTTACTTTTAACCTATTTCTACAAGCTCAATGAGTGTGAGTGACACTTGATATATAAGTTTCTGTGCATTCTTTCACGAGGAAGAAACTAAGAGATCATTTTTCATACATACATAGACATTCGCATAGAGTTTGTACAGATGCGTTGCCCTTCCTCCCACAATGGGCCAAATGAAGTAATAACAAGAGAACACTCACTCAAGTTTTCTTCCAGGACAACTGCCCGTTGAAGCCGAACCCCGACCAGCTGGACCGCGACGAGGACCGCAGCGACAAGCGCGGCGACGCCTGCGATAACTGCCCCGCGCGATTCAACCCGGGCCAGGAGGACGCGGACGGCGACGGGCTGGGGGACGTGTGCGACCCGGACATGGACAATGATGGTAATGATGATGATGTGATTTTAATGACGATTTTTTTTATCTAATTGGCTACATCTGCAAGACCATTAGCAATGTATATATAATGTACTGTACTCAGAGTGCAGCATTATATGCAGTATATACTATGTTAAAGTGTTATTTTTTTACTGACGATTTTTTTGGACAAGACATACATAGCAATGTATGCTAGCATAATGTCACATCTTCAATCCGACCCCATTTGGAGACGGACGAACTGACGTGAAAATGTATTATTGTTGTTGTGGTTGTCCACAACAACAATAATACATTTTCACGTCAGTTCGTCCGTCCGTCCGTCCGCCATTATAACAAATAATGTTTTGTTTGTATTGGACTTGTATAGAAAATTGCAGTAAATACGAAACACTATTTAGTACGTATCAGAATTCACAATATGTTAGAATAACGGTACACATAGATGTGTTAAAATTTCAGGTATTCCGAACGAGCAGGACAACTGTCCGCGCAAGTACAACCCGCAGCAGGAAGACGCGGACGGCGACTACGTCGGCGACGTGTGCGACAACTGCCCGCGCGTCCGCAACCCGGCGCAGGACGACGCGGACAGCGACGGCGTCGGCAACGCGTGCGACAGCGACGTCGACCGCGACCAGTGAGTGGCGGCCCTTATAGGCGACGTAGAACTTCTACAAATTCATAAGTCTCAGTCAACCAAAACTTAGAGACGGAGCAGGGAGCCTCAGCACCTCCAAACACACGTATATAGAGGATTACAATTTATATTTTTTTGAACACTCTACGTCCGTATCTCCGATTTGGCTTTTCATTAACTTTTAGATTACAAATTTGCATAAAATTTATCCCTCGCCTTAGCCAGCCTTCACTGTACATTTGCCACGCACCAATTCACAAACCACATTCTTCTGTACTACAGGGACGGAGTCCAGGACGGGCTGGACAACTGCCCGAACCTCGCCAACAGCGACCAGCTGGACGTGGACGGCGACGGGCGCGGCGACGCCTGCGACGACGACATCGACGGCGACGGCGTCGTCAACCTCGAGGACAACTGCCCGCTCGTCTACAACCCCGACCAGCTGGACTCCAACGGTGAGTCATAAGCAGCAGATATCCACTGCTGGTCATGTGCCCTACGGCGCCACAACCAGCTAATGTAACTCGGACGGTGAGTTATCATCATCGTCTGCAGGAGACCTCCACTGCACGCCCAGCCCCAACTGCCTGCTCGTCTACAACCTCAACTAGAGTCTAATCTTGAGTTATTATAGCAGTCTGGTTTTGTCACCGAAGCCCACAGACAGACGCAACGCCAGATTTCTAGCAGACGTTTTGGCGGCCTTCCAAAAATGAATAATCTCTTTTCTTGAAGATACCCAAGTCGTGTCGGTCCAGAAATACCGGAGACGGAAGCTGATGCCATAAAGATGTAACGCGGGTGAAGAAAATGTATTTAAAGTTAATGAATTTTGAATTTTAGCATGAAATTGGATAGTGTAATTCAGCTGCTTTAACCTCTGAATTTCACTATCGGACTTCTATCCAAGATTAAAAATTCCGACGTCACTATCTTGAAGTACCGAAGGTCAATATCTCTGTTATGCTGTGTCAAAAAAATCCTTTAAAGTGTAACCTTTCTTTATAGTGAAAGCACTAATGGTCGCAGCACACTTATCTACTCGGAAAGGGATCGTAAACGCCTCGCCTAGAAAAGCGAAGACGATACGATTACGTTACGTTTCCCATCAGTGTGCGTTGCAGTATGGAGTTCCATACAAAGAATACTGAATCGCTTGAGGCGATACGGTTACGATCCCTTTCCGAGTTAACAAGCGTGCTGCGACCATAAAGCGAGCTTTCGGCACTCACGCAAATTAATATGCATACAAGTTCCTGATTTTGCTTAAATATATTAATTTTTAAACAATAAATTTCAAAACCGTTTATCTCAATGTACAACACATTTATATAAATTTCACGGAAGTGACTCTCTACTAAAACATGTTTTGAGCTAACAGTAGTACCTACCCAATTTCTCATGTTAGTGAAAAAATAATATAATGTGAATAAGTGTAGACAATATGTCGCAGGCGACGGAGAGGGCGACTTGTGCGACAACGACTTCGACGGCGACAACGTCACCAACATCATGGACAACTGCCCCAACAACTCCAGGATCTTCCGCACTGACTTCAGGTAATAACAGTAATATTATAAATGAGAAAGTTTGTTTGTTTGTTTGTTACTCCTTCACGAAAAACTGCTGAACATTCATGACATTTGGCACACACATAGAGGGCAACTTGGATTAACACATAGGATAGTTTTTATCCAGGAATAATGTTCCTATGGGATGCCATGGGATTATTTATATTTTCCACGGGATCGAAATTTACGCGGGTGAAACCGCGGCTGTAGCTAGTATAAGTATAACAATACTCTACATAGAGGCTTATTACATTCATACTTGACTGTGTGCGCAAGTCACTTCCTCCGGCAGAAGGTGAAGAGAAAGTTGCTCCAGTGGAGGTTAGACTTATAAGCTCTGAATCATTGTCAATACGTGCCACTTATTATCACCAATCGTAAGTGTGCTACCGTCTTTGTTATCAAAAATAAATATTATATATTAACCCTAACGTAGAGTAGAGGTAGACGGGCAGATCATACAATACGTCGACGAGTATATATACCTGGCCCAGATAGCAAGCTTCGAAAACAGGCACGACCGAGAAATCAGCCGCCGTATCGACCATTCCTGGAAGAGCTACTGGTCTATGAAAGCGTACATGAAGGGCGACCTTCCTATGTCATTAAAACGCAAACTCGTTGACATGTGTATCCTGCCCGTCCTAACCTACGGTGCGCAGACATGGTCGTTGACCGAGCTCCAGAAGTCCAAACTCAAGATTTGTCAGAGGGCAATGGAGCGTAGCATCCTCGGCGTCAAACGCGTCGACCGGGTGCGGAATACGACGCTACGCTCAACGACCCGCATCGCAGACGTCGGCAACAAGACCGCCCGGCTGAAGTGGGAGTGGGCTGGTCATGTGTCGAGGATGAACGCCGAGAAGTGGGCCCACATAACATCTCAGTGGGCCCCGGACGGAGCGAGACGCAGAGGACGGCCGAGGAAACGTTGGCGGGACGACCTCGATGCCTTCGACAAAAGCTGGTGGGAGAAGTCAAAAGACCGGGATGGTTGGCGAAGTTTGGGGGAGGCCTTTGCCCAGCAGTGGGACAACATAGGCAGAACAAAAAAAAAAAAAATTAACCCTTATACTCATGATAAAGTGGAACTGAGCCGCCCACGTCTGCCGCATGTCACAGGATCTCTGGGCCGAAAGTATCTTTGGTCCCCCAGAATGCCCGGCGTCTACGAGGCAGACCCTGTAGGCGATGACAAATTGAGCTGGACACCTTCCGGAAAGATTGGATCTGGAACTTGATAGAGAGGTGTGGAAAAAGATTAGAGAGGCCTTTGCCCATCAGTGGGACACATCAAGTTGATGACCACCACTTATATTGCTGAGATTAGCACTATATACCCTTGTCTTGCAGAAAGTACATGACGGTCCGACTGGACCCCGAAGGGGACTCGCAGCAGGACCCCAACTGGGAGATTGCGAACGAGGGCGCCGAGATACTGCAGACCCTCAACTCGGACCCCGGGCTCGCCGTGGGCTTCGACAGCTTCGAGGGAGTGGACTTCGAGGGCACGCTGTTTGTGGACACGCAGATCGACGATGATTACGTCGGCTTCATCTTTGGGTAAGTCCTTACACTAGCTTATGGGTTACGAGTGCTACTTTGCCTGCGTAAATGTGGGTTGATTTTCGAGAAATAAAGTAACATATTTTTGATATTCCACTTTTTTCTCATTGTTAATTTTATTAATATGTTAATTTCATCAAAATCTGTAAATACATAATACAGAATATTATTCTGATGCCAGGTAACACCAGGTTAGACCGAAAACTGCTAAGTCACAGTACGTCAAAGTCAGGAATCCAGCTCTGGCGTACTTATAATATGTCTGCAGTTGACTAGTGTGTATAGTAATTTGTAAATATTTGTACGACCCCGTAGATACCAGAACAACAAGCGTTTCTACGTGGTGATGTGGAAAAAGGAAATGCAGTCGTACTGGCAGACGACGCCTTTCAGGGCAGTGGCAGATCCTGGCATACAACTGAAACTCGTCAACTCCAAGACTGGGCCCGGCAAGATACTGCGCAATGCGCTGTGGCACTCTAATACCACGCAGGACGAGGTAACGTCTTTTTTGGAGTAGATTTTAGTTTTCTCTTCTAAGCATCTTCTTAAAACACAAGCTAAAAGCAACTCGTAGCTGTGCTACGAGGGAGCGACGGTCCACTTGTCTGTGCTACGGTTGAGCGTATGTTCATTTGCCTGTGCTACGATTGAGCGTATCCTCACAAGCCTGTACTATGAGTGACCTTCGCTACACTTGATTTTGGTACAAGTGAGCTTACGATTCGCATACATAGCATGATGCTGACACAATTTATTTAACAAAAAAAGTTTTATAATTCGATACAGTAATAATATTATAAAAATAAGATTCGTACCAAAATTTGTAGATACAAATTAAAGAAGAAAAGAAGTAAATAAAAATCTTTTGATAAGTTAGCAGATAAGTTTGACGTGAAAAAAGCCGTTGGAAATCTCATTTATAAACAACCTCGTCGCCGGCTGCCGCGTGTGGGCGCGACGTGCGTGAAACGCGTCTCGCGGGGACGTAACCGCAATTTACGTGCTGGTTATGGACCGGATTTAAATAATAGCGTGCAAATAGAATTATTTATTTATTTTATTCTGAACGCATGACAAAGCAGAATATTTTATTTCATTTCATTCTTTTCGATCAGATTTGCTTCTTAAGTTGATAAAATAAAGAATAAACACAATGGATCAATAGGAGAATTTTGTACTGTATTGTTAGTATAATTTGTTCTGTATTGTTAGTAAAATTTTCTTATAACTCACGTTAATATGTGAGTGCCGCAGTAGCACTTAGTAGTAGCGCCGTTGCACTGGCACTGCAGCATTTCCGCTGTAACACTGCTACTGAAGCACTGCCGCAGTAGCACTGCCGCTGTAGCACTGCTGCTGTAGCACTGCCGCTGTAGCACTGCTGCTGTAGCACTGCCGCTGTAGCACTACCATAATTGCGCTGTCGCTGTATCACTGCGACTGTAGCACTGCCAAAACAGCACTGCCGCAGACCTACCGGTCCATGTGACTTGACCGAGTCAAAGACTCGGGCAATTGTCCTTGGATATTTTAGACCCATGAAAATTCTTCTTCTCTATCAGGTGACGCTGCTATGGAAGGATCCGCGCAACGTGGGCTGGCGCGAGAAAACGGCCTACCGCTGGCTGCTCCTCCACAGACCCAAGATCGGCCTCATCCGCCTCAAGATATACGAGAACAACCGGCTGGTGGCCGACTCGGGGAACGTCTACGACTTCACCCTCAAGGGAGGGAGACTGGGGGTGTTCTGCTTCTCGCAGGAGATGATTATCTGGTCCAACCTCGTGTACAGGTGTAACGGTCAGTATTCATGACACTACTATTCTCATGTGCTAATTACTCGCACCCCGTTGGAAGCTTATGCAGAAACCCAAGCCCATTCCAAAAAGAAGACAAGCAACTTTAAAGCCCATTCGCTGAGCCAAATCATGTCGTACCTTCTATTAACTATCAAATTCTCTCGCCCCCGCGCCAATACTGATGACTGCGCAGATTACCTTAACGAGAATTTCGGTCGACGAGCAGTGTAGTTTCGTACCTGTTCTCTATCATTATCACGTCCAAATGATGCGTCTAGCTTACAAAAGGCTTTATAGGTAAATAAGGTACTCCCATATCTACAGTATTCATCTATAAGGGTCGATGTAACTTTCCCAGTCGAACCGGCCGGCGGTCCCATAATGCGATTACATGGAACTCACTCATCTCCACTGTTCACTTGCAGATAAAATTCCCACGAACCTGGTAACAGAACTGCCGCCGAGGCTACACAAGAAGATAGACGTGGACCACGACTTCGTCTACGTGTAGCCACCGCTACTGAGCACTGCTTCAATAGAACTGCCGCTGTAGCACTGCCGTTGTAGCAGTGCCGCTGTAGCACTGCCGCTGTAGCGCTGCCGCTGTAGCGCTGCCGCTGTAGCGCTGCCGCAGTAGCACTGTCGCTACAGCGAGTAGTAACAGTCACAGTGCTACAGCACTGCCGCAGTAGCACTGTGACTGTTGCACTGCCACAGTAGTACTGATTCTGTAGTACTGCCGCTGCAGCACTGCCGCAGTAGCACTGTGACTACTGCACTGCCGCAGTAGCACTGCCGTTGTAGTACTGCCGCTGTAGTACTGCCGCTGTAGTACTGCCGCTGTAGCACTGCCGCAGTAGTACTTCCGTTTTAGCACCGCTGCAGTAGCACGGCTGTAGCGCTGCCACTGTGGCATTGCCGTTTTAGCACTGACGCAGCAGCACTTCCGCTGTAGCGGTGCCACTGTGCTACGGCCGCAGTACGACTGTGACTGTAGCACTGCCACAGTAGTCTAATTCACGCTAATTGTAAAGATATTACTAATTAAGTTGAACTTGTAAAGATAATCAAATATAATATAACAATTTATTTAACTGTTAACAAATTGTTTTATTTTAATAACGTAAGCCCTAAGTAATTGAAATACAACCCGACTACTTACAATATATTTTAATAAACGTAACTCGAGTTATGAAGATGACTCTAATAACACCTCATATGTTAAATTAATTTTAACGTATTTATCATTTTGGCTTGCTATTGTAGAATGCTAAGTGTCCAATTAAGATCGAACATGATAAAAACTTTACTAAATTGATCATATCACAAGGGTATGAACACAGGACCCTAGCTTATCTTGTACTCGCCTTTACTAATCAACACTCGACTGCTACCAACAATATGAAAGCCTCCTAATTTATTCCTGTAAATATTATAACTACAAACACACCCAGGTAGGTCCTTACTTACTTCTCTAAATCGAACTACCTAAAGAGGATCTCAACTTCCCATTTCTCTATATTACAGGCAGTTTATTGACAGAGAACAAATACAATTTCAATAAAGGTAAGTATATTACATTGTATGTCGTAAATACAACAAGAAAATGTCTATTTACGTTCTTACGACTTATAAATTGAAATAGAAAATCTGTTAGCGAGTTGATAGCGAATCCCTTAGACGCGCTCCCCCGAGGAACGCACCTGTATTAGGGCGCGGATAAATCTCGTAAGAGCATTACTGAACTCGCGAGCTTTCTACCTCGCCTCGCCGAGATCCAACAAACTCACATTTGCGTTGGAGCGAAATACAAATATCCTGGCTTCTAAAATGTTCTTGAGACAAAATGTTCACGTGGATTTTATACTTTATTGAGGTAAACGGGCAATCAGCTCTAAGCTGAGATTGAAGAAGATAAATTCTTAGTTCAAGATACGACTGTAAGAGGTCCGTTACTTTAGGTACTGTACTTTAGTAAGAGGTAATGGTACACTGGATACTTGCATGCAGCCGAATTGGGCCGGCATGAACTACAATGGCGATACTTATATTCAGGACCACTGTGTTCGTATTTATAGGTTTTTTTTTATGATATAGGAGGGCAAACGAGCAGCCGGAGCCATTTTCATGACTACCGACGCCCACAAACATCCACATAGAGGCTGTACAGATGCGCTGCCCTCCTTTCTCCTCCCACCTCCATGGACCACCGGCTACTTACACACCGCACGAAACGCGACAGCACAGCTGTCACTTTACGCCAGTCTCGTGTAAGCGAGAGATACCTCCCCGGTCGTGCCGGCCCCATTCGATTGCATGCAAGCATGCAGTGTGGCACTACCTCTTACCAAAACGGTATACGTATTGAAAACATATTTTATTAAGTGATGCATAAATCGAGTAAAACACATAATTATAAAAAACTTATGAGAAAAATATTTATATATCTTACAAATTACCTACAACTTATATAACTTGCCATAAATTAATTATTTAATAAGTGATTAATTAATGTATATTCCAGGCACATTGTACATACTACCTATTTCCAAATTATACAAGCGATGGGAAACACTTACTTTGATAATATTCTACAATTATGAGAATACTAGAAGAAATCTGTATTTAAAAGTGATTTGAAGAAAAACTCCACCGTTCAGTCCATTTGCAGTCGAAACGATTTCTCTAAAGAGAACACTTACCTGTAGCAATATTTAAACGCACTTTACAACCGTTCACAGCAGGGAAATTATTCCAGTAAAACGAGTTTGCTATATTTTTTTTACCGATAGGATGCTGTTGAGTTTTATACAGGTACATTGAAAATGTAAGAGAGCAGCATAATTAAATTATAATTATCATATCACAATATGTATATCCAGTGTCATACAGACAATTACGGCAGACGGCATAACAGATGTCGATGAAACAGCAAAATAGACGTTTACGACCGAAGAAAACGGCGTGCTAGAGGAAAAGGCGCGGATTCTTAATAATTTTTATTTTATTTTATTTATTTGGAGAACATACAGAAACAATTACATGCTAAGTATATGCTATATTAAGTTACTATTCTATAATTCACAATTGTTTCCTTGGAGTCTCACTAAGAACATACATTGTTTTTAAGATTTTAAAATGAGAGCAATGTAACAGAAATTATTATTGTCTACAACTTGTAACTATTAACTTTGTTAGTGCATCAGCGGGTATTTGCCGACGGGAGTCCCACATTCCCATGGTCCCCGGTTCCCTCCAAGGACTGGTGACATTTACTGGGCATCCAAAAACATAATTCTTCAGCTGCATCTCATCACCTAAAGTCTATACATTATTCAATTGTAGGTACTAGGCTTGTCTTTACGGATGAGCCCAGGTTTACTCTGTATTTATGTTTCTCCCGGAGCACCGCTGCACGGTCCATAAAAGAAGGTTTACACTCAATAATGTTTGATAAACACAGTCTTTACTTTCTGATAGTTACACTAGATAGTTACTAGAATAATATTTTTAGGACAGCAGAAAAATTGTTCTATACATAGGTATTGTAGAGTTTCAGGCCTTCACAGCTACTATAACTACAGAGTATATAACGAAGTCACTTTGCGCCGTCTGTGTGTCTGTATGCTTAGATCTTTAAAATTACGCAACAGATTAAGGGTTTTTTAATAGATATAAGAGGAAGGTTTTTTTTTATATATAATAACATCGCATCTAACGCGTGCGAAGCCACGGGCAAAAGCTAGTAATCTATAATGCGAGTAATATATTTCTGAGTACACAAATAAATTTAAGGAACGTGTTGTACTTTTTTAATTGGCGTCTGATATTATAGAGCAAACACAAGCGCGGATTCTCAGTCTGCTCTAAATAAGATGTGATTATAGGCTCTAACGGACCCCGGTCCCTGTGCTCAAGGGTGACAGGGCTTCCCAGTCAGAGATGTTTCATTCGATTGGGAGATGGATGCCCAAGAAGTTGCCACTGGGTCTTAATGGCTTAGTTATAGAATACAAAATGTAGTAAAACTGTGTGGATTTTACCCACAATCGTTACTTTGACATGAAGCCCCCGAAAATGGAAACTGGATTAGTAAGCTTTGCGTTTTATTAAAGTGGTGGTGCCGTCATACATCGGGCACAATATAGTGATGAGTGAGGACCATGAACTGAACTGACCAGGCGGTTGTCCAGAGAGCGGAGAGGTTGACACCAAAACATCAATTTGGATGGCATAGTCAACAGTCTAGTAACATTTCCCGGTGTACCGCCTCAGGAAACTAAAGACAGCACTGAGCGCACATAAATAAACTGTAGTACTTGTACGTAGTCTACCAAGTCCACTTCTGGCCTTGATTGACATTCAAAAAAAGATTTTAACCTTATTTGAATAAAAAATATTTCAATTTACATTTTTTTTCTTTAATATCTGCATAACAAACGCGCTCTTCTATTGAATTATGCCGTTGAACGTTTTGAAATTACTCCGTCGCCGCCATATTGCCCGGCGCGGGAAGGTGAGGCGTCTACAAGTTAATAGATCAAAGCCGGGCGGGAGTCGCTCCACTTAATGGCCGTCTGTTCCAATTTCAACTACTTTTTTATTGCGACATAAAACGACAGTTGCGTCTTCAGTACTTCAGCAGGCTGTAGCTGAGGCGATTCGAGAATGTTCGGACATTGTCAATGTTTAATGTTTTAGACTGAAACATAATAACTGTTTCTAATCCATGGAATAAGAATAATGAAAATATCTCTTTCTTTGTACATGTGTTGCATTTTATTTTTACTCTATAATATTTTGTACTGTGTAGACTCTATAAACATGACCAACGTAGCCGAAATACAGCCAGGAATATTCTGATTGTCCTACGGAATATATTTACCTAGATTTGTATGTTTCCTGCTTCAACCTGAACGGTATATTTTATAGTACGAGATATCGTAAGGGTCGTGACCACGCGAGTGATACTGGTTGTGCTACCCGACTGGAGTTTACTCAAGAGAAGAAAGAAAGTAAAGGAGCTTAAGATGGATTTGTTATAGATGAATTTTGCATACTGTTGCACACAATATCACTTCACATATTTTTTATTCCGCGCGCCATATCGTTTTTTATGGAATTGACTCCGAAAACAAGATATCTGAAGCTTCGAAAAAAAAGCCTGCGAGCGAGTTGTTCATGATGATCACACGTTTATGACGTCCTCTTTTGTTTTGTGTTCCAAATAAAAATAATTCCTGCGCAACGATACAGTTGCGGCTTGTAACAATCAGGACGGTAACTGGCGTCGGTATTCACAAGAGTGCTCGGCCATTCCTCGACTGTAATTATCCTAAATGACGATTAAAATTGTGTCCATGGTACAATAAATATCTATTATTCGACATTTATTATGATTCACTTATTACAATTCGCAGAGTACAATTTTATTATAATTGTTAGCCATAAGCTTAGCTACATATATAGGCCTTTTGATCAACAATAGCTTTAAATGGACGGAGCTTAAATAAATATATGCGAGAAATTGTTGAGCATGCTGGCGAAATTTTCTTTATTACTTTTTTTAGTAAAAAAATATAAATTTAAGAAAATAATAAAAATGGCTGCAGCGCTCATTTATTAAGTAAATTGCCAGACAGCGCAGTAATTGGCGTCGTCTACAGGTACGTTAATTTAAATTCTAGAACGTTCGCGCGCCCCGTCCGTTATACAGAGGGCGCTGTCGTCGCCGGAGATTCTCAATTAGTTCTAGCATATTCTTTGGCAATTGGAAATTGCCAGTTTTCAAAGGAAGTTTATATTTGGTGCGCTTTAATAATCTATTTTGTGATAAATCCACCCACAACTTCAGATAGTAAATGCAAAATAATTATAGAACTAATGTTAGTGTTATTTTAACATATATTATTAAATTGAAAATCAACATTAGGGTATTATTTTTTAAATTTAATACTGTGTGTTGCCTATTGCAAATATAGAGGGGAAAACGGGCCTTCATGTTTCTTCCAAAAGTCAAAATATCTTCTCGAACAAAATATGCCAATGCGCGTATGCGCATTGGCATATTTTGGTGATTTTGATAAGATGTGTATCTTCATCATTCACATTGACTTTGATAAGATGTGTATCTTCATCCCATACACGAGCAGAGTGCATAGTCATCACCTTTACGCCGTTATCTTCCGAGCAATAGGACCCAGTGGTGCCGGTCCGATTTCCCTGCAATGGAACACGGCTGCAGCAGGTCTATTTTTTTTCCTTTACCATACATAAAATAGATTCAGGTAATATTAAACACTGCATAAAAATAAAATACAGAAACAAAGCAAAATTGTACTAATAATTACTAATAGAAAGGCATAAAATAAATGTCAAAGACAGCTTTCCAGCTCTATATTCCGATTTCAATTTTACATCGTTTGGATAAAAAAGAATCATTATTCTTGTTACAGTGTTCCACGGATCGGCTCCAGCGTCAAGCGCTCTCGATCCCTTTATTGCTGTATAAAATTAATAACATCTACACTTGACACTTGAGAGTTATTGGCAACAGATTAAATCCCGTCTGGGGCATTACAAACTAATTTTAGGGTTCCGTACCCAAATGATAAAAACGGCACTATAACTAAGACTCCACTGTCCGCCCATCTGTGACTACACGGCGGTGTACCTCCTGAGTGGTGACAGCTAGACAGTTGAAATATTAACAGATGATATATTTCCGTTGGAGCCACAGCAATAAAGACTACAAATTGGTAAATTGAATTGTATCACTGACAAAAGTCAGTACAAACTTAAATGTGTATTTCGATCATACAAAATGTATGCAGGCGCCTGCAAGTATATTTTTATATAAGTAGTGATGTTCGAACCTCCTATTGGTACGGAACCCTCGGCGTGGGTTTTAGATTTAATCTGTAAAGTCTGTCTAAATATTGTTTCGTTGGTATTCGGAGAACGCTTTATAAATAATTTACCGGACCAAAAAAGTTGATTTCTAATTTGACCTTTAACCTTACAAATAAATGAGTAGGCCACGTATTGGTCGCAGCACACTTATCAACTCGGAAAGGGATCATAACCGTATCACCTCGAGCCGGTATTTTTTGTATGAACTTCATAATGCAACGCACACTGATGGGAAACGTAAATCGTTTCGTATTCGCTTTTCTAGGCGAGGCGTTTACTATCCCTTTCCGAGTCAATAAGTGTGCTGCGACCATAAATAAGACTGGCTGTCCAAAGTGGTTGTATCTATATTAGTATCTTGTATATCAAATACGCACTGTGCTAGTGAAACTGAAACATGTTTCATACAAATGAGACAATGTAAACCACCGGTATTTGGCTGGTTCAAGTAATGTATACCGCTGGCCCTCACGAGCTAGAGATTGGATGTCTTCTGTGTTCTGTCTGTCCCAGATACTCTGTATAGTTGATGACTACATGAATATATGTTTGGTGCCCCAGTGTGGGTCCCTTCCAGAAAGACTAGTAAATAATACTTTCAAGTAGAAACTAGCTATCAACAAAACAGTGAGCAGTCGATGATCTTTTTGTCACTAAACAGTAAGACTGAAGTCTTCGCTAGTCAGACCAACTGTTTTGACGATTGCAGCGGCAATGCCGTGGGTACTAGGACCTTCAAAAAAAGATGCCGTTTTGTTATTAAGGAGTCCATAAATATCCGCACCAGATGTATAATTCACCCTCGACTAAAAAACCGGCTAAGTGCGAGTCCGACTCGCACACCGAGGGTTCCGTATGAATGGGAAGAACAATCCAAACGTAATGCATGGTTTTCAATTATTGTAACTTTACGCCTGCCGTTTAAGTTGACACCGCAACCACCTAATTAGGCGGTTGCGGCACACATTTAGTAGGCGCCTTACAGTTATAAGTTGATAATGTTTTTTCTAATGATCTACATATAATTTACTAGGTTTCAGATTTATTCCTATATATGTGCTACAAGTTCTTAATTCTTACTAAATTTCACAACTACAGGTCAACGGGAAGTACCCGATAATTTTTGGTTTTCGACAAAGTACGTTTTCATACAAAATTTGTGCATAATTGGCTATAACTTTTTATTGCGTTAACTTAGAAGTGTGATTTTTTTAAGGCATCAAGACGTAACTGACCTCCGTATTTGACAAAAATTTCAGCTTAATCCCTTTAAGCGTTTTAGAGAAAATGGTCTTGACAGACGTACAGACAGACGGACAACAAAGCGATCCTATAAGGGTTCCGTTTTTTCTCTTTGAGATACGGAACCCTAAAAAGTTATATTTTAAGCAACTGAAATAACTTAAACACTGGAAAAGATCTTAATTATATACGAGTTTGTATATAGGAAACACTAATAAACATAAAAGTTTGTGTGTATGTTTTAATATTATTTGATTAAAAAAATAGTTTTACAGACTAGACTTCTAGACCAAATTAAGTAAAGATATAACTGAAAATAAATTATGTGAAACTACATAATATCCCGTAAGCGGGAAAGATTTTTGGCATAGATTTTGTGCGAGAAAAAGCACTATACATGAACTATGTAAAATATGTTTCCATTGTCCTGTTATAGAAACATGATAAAATATATAAAAGTACTTACAAATGGTTATCATAAAACATTCATAACCCTTCAAAAAGTCTACAAAAGTTGTCAGAGTGTTTATGTGATTTAGGGCTCCCAAAGTGTGCGCTGTGAGGCCCCGGGGAACGACGAAGAGTACTCTGGGGAGCTCCGAAGCTGCTGGAAAGAATCGCGCAGTCAGCAATAAT
>LUGF01031067.1:225596-244293 GCA_001625245.1 Calycopis cecrops
ATGATCAGAAATATCTTCAAAAATAATATATATTTTTTTCACCATGATATGTCGAACGGATGTTGCTAAAAAAATGTTAAAAAAAACCATTTTAGGTGTATTCAGCGCCTTAACCCTTACACGGTTTCTAATGTGGGCAATAAAGCCGTATTATCGCATACATTTTAACAGGTTATGAATATTTCCAGTTTGAATCACATCGTTACTTCTGTCGTGAAACTTTATCTTTATTGACTTGGGTGACAACGTACTGCAGACTATAAAACGATTTTTGGATCTGGTCTTATTCTGTGGAAGAGAAAAGAAACCCAATATAGCTTCATCGGATTTGAGAATGGACTTATTTTGTTAAAGTGACAGCTGTGCTGTCACGTTTTGTGCGGTGTGCAAGTAGACGGTGGCCGCTGGTGGGAGGAGGAAGGAGAGCAACGCATCTGTACGACCTCCTGTAATTTTTTTTTATTTTTACTTTAGGATAACCTAATAGGACCTTACTAAGACTTCGCTGTCCACCTGCCAGTATGTATAGTATTATCTGTGTGTCCACCTGTCTTACTTCAGTCGCGGGTCTAAAGCGCACACAACACACAGAAAGCTCAGCTCTTCTCGTTAAACTTTACAAGAAACTCGCAACTAAATGTGAGCAGTCGTTTCAAACCCCCTTATATTTTAATTCCAGGCTTTTTGGCGTCAAACGCCGCCACAATCGCTTAATGTTTCACAACCCCAACCTTTATTTAATTATTGTAATGAGGGTCCCGCAGTGAAATGCTTTTAATCCTTCAACTGTTAAGCCCCTGTTAGCACAGGCTCTCAAGAACAAGTTCATGTTTGCTGAATGCTGTGTTTTAGCTGTTTTCAAATATTATCCAATATTAGACTATACTATGCTATACAAAAAAAATACCTTGCATGTTACGCCACTGTTGTGGGTTCGAATCCCGTCCATCTCATGGTTGTTGATTTAATATTGTACAGGTATTTTATATACAATACGAATATTATGATCTTAAACTTATAAATAGTTTTAATTCCTGTATATTATCTGCAGGTACCTGTAACATAGATTCTTCAAAGGCTAACGCAGTGTGATAAGCCCTCTGATTCTCTCTATGATTCTTTAAAGGTGATTTTTAAAAGTCGCACTCCTGAGAATAGTAGGGTGCGAACGACTACAAAAAAGAATATTAATGAAGTGTAACAAAAACAGAATATGAAAAATGAAAAAAAGAACAATTCATTACGTATAATTCAGGCGGGCGAAGCTGCGGGCGGAAGCTAGTACTATATAAACATGTAACATAGTACTGTCGCAGTGCGACATTTCAACTCGAACATAGATAGTACTTCGAACTCGAATGAACGAAACATTATTTTACTTTTAGTAATGTCGTTCGAATTTCGAATCACCAATATAGCATCTATCTAAAAAAAAGAAAAGAAAGTGAAAGGAAAATGAGAATCGCACATTCTTTATCAGGTATGAACATAACAGTATGCACTCGATTTTTATAGTTGATACCGCAGTATATACAGCTAAATGAAAATGAAAATGAAAAAGTTTTTATTCAAAATAGAGTTACACGAATAACTTTTTGAACGTCAACAATTACATCTTCCACCGGTTCAACCTTAGCCCTGTTCTGAGAAGAACCGGCGAAACAAACAGTCAAAAACAAACAAACATTCAGTCAAACAAACAGCTAAACAGTCGCGAGTTTTGCGGCGGGTAACAGGCGGCATTTAATTACATAATTTTGCCCCTAAACGTGCAAAAATATGGATCCAACTGCTCCTTTGCCTTACACTATAAAACTGTAGTGTAACACAAGACACATAAGTTTGTAACGGTTATTGTCAGTGATATAACCGTTAAAAAATTATACCCACGAACAGCTTATGTGTAGTTCGTTTTTGTACAAATAGATTTTTATACATTGGCATGAAATCCTCTGGCTTTTAAAGTTACATTCTTACTACTTATTGCTTAGTAAGCTACCTTATTTACTCACTTAGTTAAGGGGGGCAAACAAGCAGTCGGAAACACTTTCATTACTACCGACGCCCATAGACATCCGCATAGAGGCTAAACAGATACGCCGCCCCATTTTCATCTCCCATCTCCATGGGCCAATTCGGCTGCATGCAAGCATGCAGTGTGGCACTACCTCTTCCTAAATACAGCAGTACTTTTTACACAATTTTCTTTAAACATAAAAGCGTATATATTTACTGTTGTTTTATTCCTGGCGGGTAAACTCCGCGCTGGCAACGGAAGCTAATTAATCGTTTGTGTACGTTAATTACGTGGTAAGCGGCCGCCATGTTGGAATTATTTATTATTTAAATGGCGTAAGGCGTACCCTTATAATTGAAATATAATTGATCGACGAATGTTAATCATGACAATTATAAGCTACTTATCGTTGTTGGATAAACCAACACAGTTCCATTGATATAATCGGTAATAAACTAATCCCTAATTATCCAAATACGTCCTTAGGTACCTAATTGGATAATTAGGGAGGATTAATATGATGAAAATTAGTAAAGGCCAGCGCAAACAAGGGATTTTTGTCCACGGACTTTTTTATCCGTTTACAAATGTACCGGACAAAAAAGTCCGCGTACAAAAGTCCCTCGTCTGCGCGACCCTTAAGAGGTGCTGCATTGTAGCTCATTGGGCCGGCGCGACAGGAAGGTTATTCTTCCTTAGTCACAGCTATGTTGTAGTCTTTCGCTATGTGTAAGTTGGTCTATTGCGGAGGAAGGCGCAAGGCACGCCTGCCTGTTTGGATGTTTACGGGCGTTTAAAGTCACTAGAAAGCTCCTACAGTTCTTTTCCCCTCTTATAATTTAAATAAGTTAAATGTGAATAAGTAATCACTACATAGTATAAAACAAAGTCGCTTTCTGCCGTCTGTGTGTCTGTATGCTTAGATCTTTAAAATTACGCAACAATTTTTGACGGGTTTTATTTATTAAATAGAGTGATTCAAAAGGAAGGTTTATATGTATAATAGCATCGATTTAACGCGTGTGAAGATGCGAGCATAACTAGCAATATATAATTTAAAACAGATTTTAAGCAAATACAAACAAAAGCTAGACTGCTTAGTCTTGTTTTTGTTAATACAAACAAACTATATCTACTGTATCTACTCTTGTAGATACTAGGTATTTATGTTCAAAACTTATTGTTAGCATTTAAAAATGAAGTACAGTTAGAATGTTTAGCAAAAAATAAAACAGCTTTTACTATCAAATTTTGTAATTTAAAATAAAGTACATAGTATATTTCAGTCTTGCCTTTAATAGTACGAGATTCCTCGATGCTATATCATTAGTTCTATTTTTTTTTCTTCACGTATATTTGATCTCATAATATTTACACTTTATAAACATCTACATCTTATCCTTACCCACTAAGATGCGCCAAAGAGACACAGATACAAACACTTGTGAGAATGTTCTTCTCAAGTGATTGGCTAATAATTTGCTGTGACCTGAATTCGCTCGACCAGATCTGCTTCAACTCGGAGGGAGCGTCGCTAAAAATGTCGCCCAATATTTTTTGCTGCTGGCTGGCGCGTAACACGAATAATGACAGCATATGATAACAGGAGGCAAACGAGCAGTCAGAGCTATCTTCATGACTACCGACGCCCATAGACATCCGTATAGTGGTATTTAGATGCGTTGCTCTCTTTTATCCTTTCCCTCCATGGGCCACCGGCTACTTACGAAGCGAACGAAACGCGATAGCACAGCTGTCACGTTACGCCGGTCTCATGTAAGCGGGAGGTACCTCCCCGGTTGCGCCGGTCCAATTCGAATGCATGCATGCAGCGTGGCACTACCTCGTGATAAAAACTGATTTTCATGAAAATCGGGTCAGCTGTTTTTGGGTGAAGAAGTAATAGTAAACAAACAAATAAACAACATACAAACTTTCGCATTTATAATATTAGTAGGTAGGCGGGTTTTAGTGCGTGGTCGATTTATCCGTGAGTCCCACCCGTGAGACCCCACCCAGGATCGATGGCAGTGCGTTAATATATATCCAATCGCAAGCAAATAATATCGAGTATAGTAAATGCAAAAAATAATGATGAAATCCTTGTGGCAACTCTTCATTACTGGAAAACCTTTACACTAATGAAGAGTTGCCGCAAGGATTTATTTCTTTGGTCATTTCTACTATCACAGCACAAACGCTAATCCTTTCATAATATACTATCAGATTTCCGCAAGTAAGGCGCATTTACTAATGAGAGAGCTGGTGGACGAGCGGTCTGCCGCCGGCGCTGTCCCGTGGAGAGGTGGAGATATTATATATTTTATTACATACAATGATGTACAGAGAAATCTATTTTTGGAATAATGTTAGCGTGTAATGTAATTTGCGGAGACTGTTTCCGTTTGTTCTCTTTCTTTTCGCTATATTTCTACTTATACTATAGCTACATAGCGCAGAAAATTCGTAGCGTCACTCGTAGCGCCTCCTACGAGCGTGTGCTACTAAATACAGGTAATTATTACCGCAGCTTTAAGTTTTCGTAAAGGTACGCAACCTCTGCGTAGTCGGGTGAAAAATCACTTGACTTTTCTGAGAAATGAGTTGTGTAATACTACATATTTCTGTGGCGGCTTGGACGTACTTTTAATTACTTGGAGTACTTTCTACGAGCTCGCCATCCAGGGGGATTTTGAAAGTTATAAAGCCTCATTTGAACAGAGTCGCCCGTTTTGTAACTTGAAAATCTGTTCCATTTATAAATGTTTTTATTGACTATATCATATCATGCATTAGATAGAATGATATATGCGTCCTTGCAGCGGAATAGGGCCAGCACAATCGCGGAGGTACCTCTCGCACTGGCGATTTTCACATACGGCTTGTAAGTAGTCCATAGGTGCTGAGGAGGAACGGAGTTGTGAAATTGTGCGGATGTCTAGGGGCTTTGATAGTCATCAAAAGGCTCCGATTTCTCGTTTGTCTCCTACACTATAAAGAAAAAGATATTTTCTTAGTAATCACAGACCCGCCCATGTTTAAATTTAATAGGTTAATTCTCCACGTCAATAGTTTTTGGGTTTGAAGCACCACACGAGACAGCAACTTTAAGATGCCGAAACTTCTGGGCCGCCCACCCGAGGGAAACAAAGTTTTAAAGGGGATGTGAAAGATATGCTTTTGTAAATAATATAACCAGTGGAAAATAAGGTCTAAGCCGGAAGCCGCGGAACATATATATTCTAAACACGTCTTTTAATTGAATTCAATTTTCCTATTATTTTACTGTGAACAAAGCCTTATATATCTTCCGTTGACCCAGAATCTGAAATAAGGCAAGTGAGATATAATGCAGGTGCAGGAGAAAACTTAAAATTTCTTGAATATATAGTAGTTACATACAGGAGAAACTTAAACAAGTTTATATGTATAGCTCAGTTGGTACAATATGAGAACATTCGCCCGCAAATGTTATTTTGTAAATTTTTATAAATTATCTCGGGTACATCTAGTTGGTACGGAACGAATCTCGGCCTCGCCTATCGAGGGGACAGACGAGTCCGATTCGCACTTGACTGGTTTTTTATTTCTCGCGTTATATATACCTTATACGATTATTATAGACATCCGCATAGAGGCTATACAATTGCGCAGCCCTCCTTTCTGCTCCCACCTCCATGGGCCACAGGCTACTTACACACCGCACGAAACCCGACAACACAGCTGTCACTTTACGCCGGTGTCGTGTAAGCGAACTTTTTACAATACAACCAATTACAATTGTATGAGTTGTCAATTTGCCTTCAGCATACACTAGAGCGAGCACCTCCTACGAACGACGGGAAGTCACCGGGTAAATAACGGGGTAAATTGAATGATTCCCCATTCGATTTACCTGCGACAGACGCTTGGAGGATAATCCGGGACACACGAGCTTTGATAATTCTAAACACAACAATTCCAATATGTTACAATGCGTGGACCATATATTTTTCACCGTCTTAATTTTTATCACTATTTTATAATATTTTCATTCTTTTTCAAAAAAAATTAAATTGATATACAAACAATTTCATAATCCATACCTGTAATTAAGATATGAAATTAATGTATAAATAAAATTATAAATGATCGCTCATTATGTAGTGCTTCATGTTTCCTTTTTCGAAAATATTGGCATTCCATAAGAAATATGTATAAATTCTATCTTCAGTATGTATCCAAATACTTGGATAAATAGAGTACAGAAAACGTTATTCCACACCATGAGCGTTCCATAGCTCATAGAGGTAGAAAGTAAAAATTTTAACTATTTTGTCGAAGCGCAAGCAAAATTCCATTGAAATCAATCATTATAAGTATGTAGATTAAAGAAATGCGTGAAAAGTGAAACAGAACTTTGTAAGACGTGGGCCACATTGCATGCATGCATGCATGTAGCCCAATTGCGCTGGCACTGCCGGGGAGGTACCTCTCGCTTACATGAAAGCGGCTTAATGTGTTTCGTGTAAACTAGTCCCGGAGGTACAATTTTTTTTCGCAACATGTATTTTTTGTTAACAGATAACTCTATCTGTGCCGAATTTAATCAAAATGTCTTCAGTAGTTGTTTTTTGACATGCATAGCATTAGTAGGATTACTTGGCGATGGCCATCACTTCACGCATAGGTAGCGCCACGCTGTTGCACGCGGCTGAATTGGGTCGGCGAGACCGGGGATAGCGTTTCGTGCGGTGTGTAAGTGACCGGTGGCCCATGGAATCCCAGGAGGAAGTAGAGCGACGCATCTGTATAATGTTAATGCGGATGTTCATGGGCGTCATGAAAATGGCTCCGACTGCTTGTTTGCCCCCTTATAAATAAAAAACTTCATGCCGATATCGTATGAGACACCTGCCGGTCGCCAAGTAGGGCACACCGCAGCATAGCACTACCACGTACACTATTGTATGATATTCCTGTGAGTGCTGTCCCATGTCGACGGTCCTGTGTATTGTAGCCCTTATTATGTTCATCAGTCTCGTGTAAACTCCGTAACTCCGGTACACGACTAAAGCTTGTTCACGTAACTGACTCACAGTAGCGCCTGGTTGTGAGTTTAATCGGTAAGGTGCTGATAAACTTGAGCATTCACATGTAATGAGCATTCCTGCGAATGTTACATGCAGAAAAATAAACGAGAGCATTCTAGCGAGCGTAACTTCGAGTTTTTTGCCGAGCCAAGCTTCGGTCATAGTTCCGCGTCCCCGTTCCCCGTCACTAGAACGCTCGTGAAAATGTTCATAGCTATGTTTGGCTCTATGCTTGGCTCGGCTCGTTGTTCAGTTCGACAAATATAAAAACGGCGAATGCTCGATGTTCTGTTACAAATGAATGCTCAAGTCTATCAGCACCTTTACAGGAACGCATCGTCAACAGACCGCTGACAGTATTAACGCAAAATATGAAATCCGTTCATTATTACTAAACGAATTCACTAAAAATATAGTTATACTACTGGTATTATTGATAGCAGAGCTTGTCTGTTAGTCTTTGAAGCAAAAGTAGTGAAATTTAGATGAAGTTCTCCACTGGTATATAAACGCTTGCCTTGGGACAGATAATACGCTCGGGTTAGCCCAAACTGTTGTTTCGTACGTTTTGAGATGATGAGAGATGAGATGTACGTTTTTTTTAATGTTATAGGGGGAAACGAGTAGTCGGAGCCATTATCATGACTACCGACGCCCAGACACCTCCGCTTAGAGGCTTACACAGTTGCGCTGCCCTCCTTTGTCGGCCTACCTCCATGGGCCACCGGCTGCTTACACACCGCACGAAACGCGACAGCACAGCTGTCACTTTACGCCAGTCTCGTGGCAGCAAGAGGTACCTCCCCGGTCGTGCCGGCCCAATTCGACTACATGCAAGCATGCAGTGTGCACCTCTTATGTAATGCTTGTGAGCCATACCCCTTTTCCTTGATCACGTCAAGTAGCAAGTACTTTAGGTTTTATTGGTAGAAGCACAGAGAGACAGCAGTGTTACCTTTTCCAGTTTATTTTTGAGGCGAGAGACCCTAAAACCGCTCCTTAATGGACCTTGACACGGAGCGTCTCTCGTCGGAAGCCGACTCGCGAGTTTTAACAAGTGCTCGAGAATTATCCGCGCATCTGTAATATATATGCAAATTGAATTGATAAGAAATTACCTTTAATCGAAGTTTTGGTAAAGTTAAATAAGATAATAAGGTTCTAGAAAGATATGTTATGCCTACGAAAAGATTAATTATTTTTTGAGTTTACTTCTATGGAACTGAACGCGGCACGAAAATATAACTGTGACGCTGAAAATAACGTAAGGCAATGTTTCTTGCACATCACAGACACAGACACACACATCTTCTTGGCAGCTCCTTAAGAATAGGCAGAGAGTACTGATTGCCACATATTACGACCCTTACACACTGATCTCGCGTCACTGGCAACATACCGGCTGTGAAGAGTCGTTGCATATATTACATTTTGTTATAACGAATTTTATTAAAATGTGGGCAAATCCCAATGAATTTCCGTCGGAAAATATCTTACCTGGCCTACCAACTACGTGAAGTGGAAGCTACGCTGCATTTTGTGCTCTTTGTTTGCATTTTGTTCATAAATGAGTCTCATTGGATCTAGGATATCTACGTGTTCTGGCAGCAGCATGTCCTACCGAAACCAGCGGAGCTCTTTTGTAGATTTTATTTCCTGACACAAAAATCAATGTCAATAACGATCATATCTATTTGGATCGAGTACATTTTGATTTCATTTTCACATACAAGTAATTATATAATCTGCTAAATAGTAAAAAATACAAGTGTACTTTAATCTTTATAACTCACGTAAAATATGATAACACTTAATAGTTTGCAACAGTCATACAAGTAACTATTGGGTACGATACTTAGACTTGGTAATATATGCCCGTGGGCTAAAGTTAGCTTGTTATAACTTTGTGGTTGTTCACGTTAATGAGCAGGTGCGCCAGGGATGAGGTGCCTATGCCCACTGAGACTGAGCTAGTGATGTCCCGTCGCTGGTTGATACGAGAGCCAACTCGATTCATTATGTGTACTCGAGTCCTCACTCGAGACTTTTTAAGTTGAGTTTAAATTTGACTCAATTCAGTCCTGTGTAAATAATTATCTAAGAGAAATCAAATGCTGCCTTTCCGCCTAAAGTAAAACTATATACTTATGAATATAGAATATATGTTATGTATAAAATAACAAATCCCCCTATATGCGACGTGCCTTTATATATTAAACCTTTAGATTTAGAATTAGATTTTAGGAAACTAAAAATAATACAGATTTCTATAAAAAACAGGCAGTAGTAGGGACTGCCTACAGAAGAGAAATTTTAAAACTATCTTAGACTCCTACTCGTAGCACAGGAAAGTGGCACCATATAGCTGTACTACGAAAAGCATATATTATGTCAACTCGAACTCATCATATTTAATGCCTAGCGCCACTAAATAAGTTTTCACTTCAATAATCCTGAGTCCTGACGCACCTGGCAGTCATTGCTTCATACAAATACGTAAATCCCAAACTTTGACATGTAATATTTTAGTGTTATAAAAGGTATAATAAGATCCGTCCCTCATTCTTCAGGCTGTCAAGCACGAACGTCTTCTCACAAATTATTCAGTTTGTACGCGACTATGACGTACTTTAGGGCCTTAGCAAATATAAACTTGCAGCTGTTTAAACTTATGAAGACAGTATTAGGCTAGTTGGAGTAAATTACTTTTCGGTCAATTAGTACTATTCCTCGCGTAGCACGCCTACGCTCGTAGCACTGCTACGGTAGTGTGATTGTATAAATTGGTACACGAACAATGAACATAAATAATTGCAGCGGTTTGAACTTATAAAGCAGTAGGATATTATCCGTGGTACGCCTCTAATAGCATTGCTACGGTAGTGTAACAGCATTAACTGCACTTGTACATACTTAAATATAAATTCACGTTGTAAATTATCTCTGAAACTAATGATCTATTTAAAAATTTTGTAGTATACATAACTTTGTCTAACTGAAACCTTGGTTATATTTACCAATCCCGTTGGGTTTACCTTCCGGATATGTTGAAGTTGTTGTAGTTTAATATTTAAACCATCAGCAATAAAAGATTGTACATGTAAGTATTTTTTTTGAATAGACTACTACCGAAATAATTTTCATAATAACGCTTATAAAAGATGGTAAATGTATTTGCGCGAAGCGAAGTCTAATTTTATAAGGAAGCTGATAAAGCTTTATGAATCGTTAAATAAGCTATAAGCGGAATGAAACAAGGCTTTGTAAAAAATACATGAAGATAGCAAAAATAGAACCATTGTATAAACTTATCTTCTAGAAGCTTCTTCTTCTTCTGTTTGAGTCAGTAATTACTGACTCGAATAAAAGAAGTTCAGTCGATAAAATTTTATGCGAACAGTTCTGTGCCACAGATCGTCCAATGTGCAAGTCCATACGCACAGCGGCACTGGAGAATATATATAATATATTTATAATATATATAATATGCTCGATAAACTTGATCGAATTTTTACATTAGAGAATTTCTATAAGCGTTGCGAAACGATGCGGAGCGACTTATACTTTGCTTCTTATTGCTTCGCTCTGCTTCCCATTATTGTAAATGTTCCACATGTTCTAATTTACGAAAACAATTAATTTCCTACAAATTCTCTGGTCGAGGCTATGATGCAAGCAAGATGTAATTATTAGGTAGATGTGTCGCCCTCCTGCACCCTCCACTCTTATGGGCCACCAGAGACAAGTCACGAACTACACGTGACATGAAGCATAGCCGTCACTTTACACGCTAATCTATCATGTGAGCGAGTCCGTCAATGCATCAACAACAATTGCACTACCTCTTACTAAATAATTCTACACATTTCAATCATCATCATAATCACCAGCAGCCAGAAGAAGCCAACTAATGGCCATAGGCCTTCTCCAGAGAGCGTCATTTACATAAAAAGATAAAATAATTCAACTTTACGCCGGTTTTCGCGACTGCCTCCCCGACTGTTTCCGCGAAAGCCCCCCGCCCGTCTCAGTTCTGGCGGTGACAGATAGCGGCCTGCGACTGTTACCGATTGTCCCCTCACAATAACGCGCTCTACTACACACCCGCACCTCAGGGCCGCCACCTGCGAGATAATATTATTGTTAAGGCTTCACCAGCGGCTTAGCCGTTTCATGGGGTAACATTAAATCGTAATTTTTCAGCGACTTTACAACTACTACTCTGGCTTTGACAAAATACTTAATGTCGGAAGTAAAGTAAAGGAAAAAACAAGCAATACAATAAAAGAATATGTATATAACGTATTGCCCCATTTTTTCCTTATTGTCCAGTGGTAAATATGTTCCATCGCAGACTGGAAAAATAAAAAATCCATGCACATGATTACTTGCTAGTCGTGGCGGACCGCCGTTCTATCGGAATAGAGCAATGAGGGATCCTATCTATCTAATATACAGATCCTATCTGAATAATATGTCCTGGTAGCTAGTCCTTATATAGATGGCCACCGTAGCCGCAGTTAGGATGGATTAATATCCCAAGCTCATGTGGTATTGTCCGAATTTTTGGTCACCGCTCTAAATGAGACAACTGGTTCTTTATTTCACGATAGTATTAAGTAAACGAAACGTACTTCCGGAGTATACCGGCATTAAAGCAATGCCAGTTCTTAAAAGCAATCATAATATTATCTTACTTTAATATTTAACTAAGATGTACAAATATACAGACTATAAGGCCAGCTAAGGTGCGTAATGGTGGAATCGTTGTGTAATTCGACAAGCATGAGATAGAACAATAAGTTGATAGTTATCGGTAACAAGATTTCTTAACTTTCAAAAAACATTTATCTTGTATTTGTACCAGCCCTAGATGTTGGGTGTAACCCGGGTATTTTCGTTTGATTGGACGATCAAAGCGCTATATCTCATTTGAATCCTTATCCGGCCTCAAAGCCTTAACAATTTCGTCTCAGTATATTTATTTTTTCACTTGTTATATTGGCTCATAAATATTTTATATACTATAAAGGGTTTTCTTTGCGAATCTGTACTTTAAATAGTTGTATAGAATGAGGAGTGTATTTGAGGAATGAATGAATGAATGAATGGGAAGGAATCACTCACATAATACTGCAGGCCGGCGTGAAGTTGTAGCAATGCTATCGCGTTTTGTGAAGGTTTAAGTTCTTTTGGTGTACTGTCTGAGGGGTATGCTAAAGACGTTTCATCTTTATACGATCGCAAATTCCATCGTATGCAAACAATGACGCCTTTTTGTTCCGATCTTTCCTTCTAGAGACATTTATGAATCACGAAAGTCGTCAGTGTTAAAGAGCCATTTCATCTGATCAGGTAATACTTGCTGGTTGACCATTTCTCCAGCAGGACGGCGGTTCTCATGCAGCTACTTCTCCAACAGACAGACAGATATCGTCGTCTTAACCTTCACTGAGAGAGGCCGACGTCCATCGACCGTTAAAAGTCTCATGATAATGTTAACGCATATTAAAATAAAGTATGTTTTAGTACAAGCATATCACTGAAATAAATAGCTGTATTTAACACATAGCGCGCACATCTGTACATATAATAAAATCGTAAGAAAGTCAAAACATGTACAGTGAATATTTTTTTAAGGGAATACTTGAGGCGTCGGGAATACAATCGATATCGAGGCCAAAATATAGTTTTTAGAATTTTTGTCTGTTTGTCTATTTGTCTGTTTGTTTGTCTGTTTATTTGTTTGCCTGTAGGTATGTTCGGGCTTAACTCAAAAAGTACAGCATGGATTTACTTCAAATTTTGCATGAATATTATTAAAAGGCGGGTCAACATATAGGCATACAAATTAAAATTATCTCCATATTTCCACGGGATTGAAACTTATGTAGGTGAAGTCGCAGGGCACATTTAGTAAGTTATAAAATTTTATAGACATACCCAGAAATACTACGAAGACGGTGACGGTACGGTCAAAAATGCGAATAAAGGAGGCGAATTTCTTGTGAGTTTCCCCGACATAATTTGGCTCTTCAAGTGGAATTTCTCTGCCTGTGAGTGAAATCTTAGATCGGAATAAAATAATGCTGTAGGGCTTTGATAAGTAGAATAACCTTGGCATAATAAGGTATATATTAGAGTGTGAGTAATCGTTTTTGTCAAGTACTAGAAGATTTTGGAACGGACGGAAAAACGAAAATTACAAACATGGGTTTTTGTTCTGATTTGTACATTTAAATTAAAATCTTTTCATTAAATCTTAAATATATACATTTAATGGTTGCGTTGATTATTGCAAACTTAAATAAAGAGTCTTTTTGCACTAATTTAATGAATTATTGGAAGCACTGTTGGACTAGACTTGTAGCCGAATAATAAGTTAAGCAACGCTTACTGATAATTAATTAGATTGTGATTGGGTGACGCTAGCTGCAAACCCGTGGATTCTTGTTTTGGAAAACAATTTAGAGCTTTTGGTTCCAAATACACCTGTCAAATTACAGCTATACCTTAAATTATACTCCCGTAAAATCTATCTCAAAGGAATAATAAGGAGCATTTTAGGAAAAGTAAAGTATTTTTATGTTGTTCCAGATTGTGATCTTTATCCGCCAAAACTTCATCCACAAATCAGTGAGTGAAATAATAGCATCGGCTTCGTTTCCCGAGATCGTAGTATTTTTATCAGGTACGATTTTCTGATATCTACCACTTTGGCTTAAATAATGTGGCTAAATTCTAAAGAATATTAAGTAGAAGATGTAAGTAGTAAAAAACAAGTTCTAGAATATATAGGTACCTACTCTAGAAATCTCAAAAGTATTTTAAAAGCTTTTCCCTTTTGTATAAAAGGAAACTTAAACACATAAATATTCATAATTTTGTAGCACTTAAGTTGGTGTGAAACACAGGACTTTTTTATAGAATAAGCGGCAAACGAGCAGGTGATAGATTACTACCGCCGCCCATAGACATCGCTCTATCAAAAAGGTTTACAACTTGATTTATTAGACCGGAATAACGGTTTATTAAATCAAAGGTTAGATTTAATAACCCGGTAATGGTTTAGAAAGCACTTGTTGTGACACTGTTTTAGCCTTTAATCTGATTTACAATCTTTGTATAATTTACTTTTGGAATATTTTAAGAGACACCCGGTATTGTTTATTTTAATCACGATGGTAATTTAACCAAGTAAATTAATCACCATTTAACGTATTTTAAATGGTCTATTCAAATATTATAAAAACTAGCTGCAACTCGCGGTGAATTTCGATCCCGTGGAAAATAGAAAATCATCCCATGACATCCCATATGAAATTTTTTTCGGAATAAAAACTATGCTGTGTTAATCCAAGTTACCCTATATGTGTGTGCCAAATTTCATGACAATCGGTTCAGCAGTTTGTACGCGAAGGAGTAACAGACAAACATACAAACATACTTACAAAGTTTTGCATTTATAATATTAGTTGGATGAAATGCTTAATATTTAAACGTAACATATATAAATAATTTTATCATGATATAAATGTAACTTTTAATCAATTCTAATTGTAAAGCAGAAGTAAATTAGACGTTCGCGTTCGTCTTTTCGTGTGGCCTGCGAGGCCCCTTTGTGGGCCCGCCGGCTTTGGGCCTAAAATATCGCTTAAAATTATTACAACATGATGAAAGACAAGATTATAATGGGTAATGCTCGTTAATTATAATGCTGGATATCTTTAGAAGATTAGGACGTGATTTTGTCAGATTATTATAGTTAGGTTAGTACTTGAACAAGTCTAATAAATTAAATATTTAGTTAAAATAAGAATCACAAATATTTTTCTAAAAGTAAAGTAGGCAGACGATTTTCTTCATGACTGACGACGTCCATAGAGATTTGCACAATTGGTATATTATGTGCCCTCTTATGTTGCCCTCTCTCCCTCTTTGGAGAGGTCCGTTTGGGCCGTTTACAACTCACAAATGAATGAAAGCGATGTCACTTTGCTTCAGTATCACGTGTGCAAGACTGTCATGCCTTCGGTCGTACCGGTCTTGTTCAGCTGCGATGCGGCTCCACCCCTTACTAGATTAGGCTTCATTCATTGAGGATTATGTTCAACAGTATGTCAGCATCTTGCGGAAAGTAAAAGAAATACTCGTAAATATACTGTGATACTAAATTTTAAACAGCAACGCAACAAGCAGATTCTACGGGGAATCATTTGTATAAAGCTTTAAAAAAGGTGAATAAAAATGAAGAAAAATACTTCTTTAGCCTACAATTTATATTTTTATTTTCAACTTTACTACTCACAGGAGTACATGCGTAAAAGTTGATGTTTAAATAAAATAACAATCAAATATATCCCACAGGAAGGAAAAGCTTTAAAAAACTTGAATGAATTTCAATTGAATAAAAAATTAAGAATGAAAAGATGGCCGCCGCTATTACGACTACTTTATCCCACAATATATTTTCATTTGCAACTCTCCGTATTCACAAGAGCACACGTACAAGTTAATATTTCTCTCTATTTAATAAGTTAATAAAACGCCCCCGAGCAACATCTCGCCAGATAGAGGAGAGAGATTGTTTACGATGCACTAAAACTCACCGGGCGCAAATTGAAAATACAATGTGACGGCGCCTCATGGCGGCCGTCGCTCGTTGGGCTGGAATGGGGTGATATGGGTTAGGATCTGGGATGGGAAAACTGACGGACTCACCTTTTGTGCTGAATTACTCCCGCGGACACGCTGCACGTAGATAAGCGGAAGGATTTGAGCGGAACACTAGCACAAGCACTTATAATATAGTTTATATTGTTATTTCAATTGTTTATGAGCAATGGGCACAAGCACTTATAGTTACGATAGGTAATAGCACGAGCAGAATATTCCATGCGCAGGAGATCAAAATAAGTAAATGTGTGTACGCGCTGATCGATTGGCCGCCAAACGGTGACTGACTGCATTCATGCGCGCCCCACCTCTCGGGGTGTGTCGAGAACGTTCCGCTGTGGCGGAAACACAATGTTTATGTTACACTTAATATAGTAAGAGCTGGTGCTGGTGAGACACGACCAGGGAGATATAACACACACGATAGATTTCGCCTTAAAGATGACGTATGACAGCTCTGGAAGAAGGAAGGAATGGCGCTGTGTCCCTTCAGAGGCTTTTACATGAAAGTGTTGGTAACAAACTGACAAGTTTTCGCATTGATGGTGTTCATATTGCAACAGAACAGTAGTCGTCCTAGCGTTGGTTGTGCGTGATTTTTAGGTTGCCGTACCTACACAAAGTGTAATGTGTACAAGGAACACTATTACTAAGACTGCACAGTCCGTCTGTCCAGATGACGACATGATGACAGGCCGATGACGACTTCTGTCTCTGTGACGTCAGGCCCCAGAAACGGCAGAGTGGTATAACAAGAGGGCGCTTAAACAGTTTGTAGAGAGTCGAGAATTACGCGTTGGGGAACAGAGCCGATGAGCAAACCCCCGCGCATCTCCCGCGATTCGCTCCGTATACCGAGAGGTGGGTAGGAGCATGGGTGGTTGGTGGGTGTGTCCGTCTGTCCATCACAGGCTGTATCTCATAACCGTAACAGCCAGACAGTTCAAGTTATCACACACCATGTCGGTATAATAGCATATTCTTAATTTAGTAAATTATAATCATCAAAGAAAAATCACAAACTTATGTGTAGTTAATATATTTTGTGATAAATATATAAAGAATGGGTGAACTGAAATATATTTTATTTATTTCGTGAAAGTAGAGATCACCTCTGCCTCCCGCTCGAGACCTTTGAACGGTAATTGCGAGGTCACGTCCAGTTTAAATATCAGTTAAAGGTCAGACCGGAGACCGCAGTCGGGGCTCCGCGTGCCTTTGCGGCCGCTACTATCAATTCATTAAAAACATAGAACAATAGAATTTTCTTAATATGCATACATATGCTTATTATGTATTAATTGCTACTGGTTGGTTCTTGGTTCTGGTTGGGCTCCTACGAGTGTAGAGTATTTGAGCCTGTACTGAATACCCTTGAGTCCTATGGGCCTCCTTTTTTGTTAACGCAAGTACCTACGTATGATACCTAAGAGCCCGGGTGGCCCCTAGACCCATTTTGGACTCGACACTTAGTAGAATACCGACTAAAACCCTGCGTGTGCTTTCAACCGCTATATTGGAGTGCTCCGGATCTGCAAACAACAATATCCTCCCACAACAGGCTAGCGTCGGCGAAGAGGCCTTTTAAAAGAACAACCATAGGCACCCTGTGAAAAAAAAATTCACTCAAAAGTCTTAAACTATTAAGGTTATTTGTCAACTAGAAGTACCCATTACAATAAAACGGCAATTTCATACTTGAACCGCTATTATCAGTAGGATTTGAATATTACATCATAAAGTTACCCTCAGAGCTTACCCTGAGTCTACATAAGATTAATACGAAAGCTCTGGACGATATATAATACCCGTGAGCTATTTTTCATATCGTTAATCATCTTATAATTGTCCACGCCTCAGACACGAACATAAAAATATTCTCACCCGCAAGCCGCGGCAATTTGAACCTTCCCCTGACGTCATCGAGTTATTTTTTTCTTCGAACACAGTCGTCAATTATGTATTTTTATCAATCAATCGATACCGTGAATATTTTATTCGCTTCCTTGACTTGTTTGAATAATTCATTTGTTTAAACTCGTTTCTCTTCTGAAGAGCTGCGTCATGGCGCTTCATACTTCTACAACTTATGGGGTTTGATGGCTCAGTGGTGGGAAGAACGAGTCTGCTATTTTGTTGTAATATTGCTACACTGAAGAGGAATCTGGCATGAACGAAGAAGTACCTCAAATTCATGTTATAGGCTTGAAGTTGTGGATATGTTTCCGCGGTGCTATTTGCGAGATTTCGATGTCTATTGGCGAAAATTTGTAAAAAGGCGAAATGCCTGGATTTGCTTAGTTAAATGATTATATCAAGTTTTTTTATACGATTAACAGGAAAAATGTTGAAATATAATTGTTCATTAAACTATTAAGTAACAGTATTTGTAGCACATGCTCGTTGTGCCGCTCAGTTGTACTCTCGAGTGAGCGTAGCTCCACTTAACTCTGCTACGAGTGACCGTAGCATCACTTGCCTGTGCTACGATTTACCGCAGCCCTATCTGTATCTGCTACGAAGAATGCTGGGTAGAAGAGACTCTCGAGTGAGCGTAGCTCCACTTAACTGTGCTACGAGTGACCGTAGCATCACTTGCCTGTGCTACGATTGACCGCAGCCCTATCTGTATTTGCTACGAAGAATGCTGGGTAGAAGAGAGCGAAGAGAGAAAGAGAGAGGGAGGAAATAATATCAATCTCTACCTGAATTTGGAGTGTGATAATTTTTCTGTCAAAAAACGTCTAAGGCTGTATCCCCAGTAGGCAAACTGTTAGTGGTGGACTGAGTTTGGGCGTATTGGTTTAGAGCTCCCTTTCGTATGTTTGAAATGGAGTGTCCACAGTTTGCTAGTTTTTCACTCAATTTACGATGTTTGCAGCGTTACGTAAGCCGACTGTCTCAGTTAGTGGCCGATTCATAGCAAAATAAA